>CABHPR010156056.1:0-27093 GCA_902168415.1 Peromyscus melanophrys
CTTTTCTAACCTGTATTACATAATTAGATTTTACTGAAATACCACAAAAGTGACAACTTGGTCTACTGTTTCAAATGTGTCACTGTTCTCAGTGATGCCAAGCCCCTCGTTGAGGAGCTATTTCCAGGGTGGTTGACATGGAGATCAAGCTTCATGCTCAGGGTGAAAGTGGTAAATAGAGAGAGTTGGACAAGCAGAGCAGAGCTACATTTAGCTGCAGGCTGCAGTGTGGTTTTTCAATGCAGTAGCTTACTTGAGAGATGCTGACTGAGAAGGATGAAGCTGAAAGTAATGAAGTGATATTTAACAAGGCAGGAGCATGGCTCAACAAGAAGAAATCAATGAGGCAGAAAGAGACTCCTCTTGAAAATAAATGAGGCAAAAATGGACCAACTCCCAGCCCCCTTCAGGATCCTTTTTGTTGTTGTTAGCAACTAAGTCAGGCAAGCTGAGTTATAGTCATATTTCTTCCTACTGTGAATTGCCTATATTTATGTCCAGTAATAGACATGAAAAATAGCCCACTAGACACATAATTGCCCATCCTCCTTACTCCTCAGCCCAAATTGCTGTTTATACCGCACTGGTTCTAACTCACAATGTGCTTAAATGTCATCACTCAGTCAGCACCCAGCTTAAACTAAATGCATCATCCCATTCCTCTTTTCAGAATATCGAGTTTGGAGTAAACAAGGACATTAGAACGGACATTGTGCTAATGGATAGCAGTAGAATTCATGCACTAAAATTTCTGGAACTGAAGGAAATCTCGAGCAAAACTTATGTTGTGCTTACAGGAAGGCTTTTCAGTTGTGTACAGTTCCTTAAATTGCAGTATGTCATGTGATTCACTGTTGAGGACCTATCCTCAAGAATATCTTAAAATCACGGATGAGTTTCAAACATTGTGAAGAACACTGAAGAAAGAAGTGTGGAGAGGGAGGTTTCTTTGCTTTTCAATTTTATTTTGTTTTGTTTTTGTCTTTGATTTCCTTCAGAAACAAAGTCTGGAATTTGTAGAAACAAGAATCTCTCATCTTAAGGTTGAAATATAAGATGAGCAACTTTGCATGACACTGAGGGTATAAAACTTCTCTGTACTTTAAGAAAGTATATAACATTTTTTTTCAGAGCTGAGGACCAAATCCAGGGCCTTGTGCTTGCTAGGCAAGCGCTCTACCACTGAGCTAAATCCCCAACCCTGCATGTAACATTTTGGAGAAGACTCTTGGTCATGGACTTGTGCATGCATAACTGCTATTTTAATCTTTCTCGACTGTATGTAAACTAAAACACTAGAGCAATTAGGTTAACATTACAGTAATGTTAGCAACTAAATAATAAAAATATTTGAATGGATTCATACCATACAGCACCAAATGAGCAAGTAGTAATAAATATTTTTCTTTTTCAGTCTAAAATAAGACCTTGACTAAAGAGAAAAATTCAGGTCTTAGAAATTATTAAGCAGGTTTGCTTAGTTATGAGACAAAATTTTAGTTAACATCTTTAAGAAGAGAGAGACTTTGTGACCATCAAGAAATGGTTTCCTTATCCTCTTTACAATAGTCAAAGTAAGACTGTATATAATGATTCTCATAGTTCTCTTAGTGTTTTATGTGCAAGACTTAGAAGATGCACACAATTTGACAGAGTCTTGATTTTGCCCCCAAAATTCCATGAGTTTACTTTAATTCCAGGGATAATTTGAAGTGCAACATGGTTCCTTAAGTTCATAATATAACTCTTTGTCATGACAGGCTGTATGACACACTGGTACCTAGTGAAGTACAGGCAGTGAGAAATATTGAGGAAGATTGCACCATCAATTCTGAAGTCACAGTATCAATGTTGTGAGACTGTTACTTAAGGTTTCTTCATTGCATAAAGGGCAACTAGGTTAAAAGAAAAATCAACTTGCTGGTAGAATTCCATCCTTTTGCATATATTTTTCAGGTTATTATATAATCACAGCATTTCTCCCTTCCCTTTTCTCTCTTCAAGCGCTCTCATTCACTCCTCCCATCTCACAGTAAAATTCTTGACTTCCTTTTCTTATGCATTATTATTGCATGTATATGGCATGTTTATGCATATTTATTCTTAAATATTACCTGTTCAGTCCATATGTGCCAAACTGAATGGGGGGGGGGGAAGGCAATGAGTCTTCAACCCCTCCACAAAGAACTATAGGCAACTGATGAAAGCTGGCATCAGGACAGGTGGCCTTCAGAGTCAAAATCACTCCAATTGGTTATTGTTGTCCAGTGACAAATGCTCAGCACTGAAAACATAAATATAAGATAAGACAGTTGCTTTTAAGATAGACAGATTTTGCTTCATGATGGGCCAAGTGATATATCAAAAAAAGAGACACAAAATAAAAAAAAGAGAGTTACATTTTAATTTCTCACCTCTATCCTCATTGATTTCAATAGGGATTATTCTTTGACTATTAATTGAACTACTAATTGGATCATGTATTGTCTGTGGTGAAAGTTCAGTACACAATCATCCCATTAATTTGATGGGTAAGCAAAAGTCAGCTACTCTAATTGTGCTCTCATCTAGAAACACTTAAATAGCACATCGCGTGATAGTCTTATGACTCACACTTTTCCCCTAAGTGCTTTGTACCACTATTATCTGTCCTTCCACGTGGAGGCACATCATAGGATTTCACTGCCATGGACTTTAACTTAGCCATGGGATTATTTGCTAAAGAGCATTACTAAAATTTGCTTGTTGATTTGGGTAAGAACAGTTAAAATCAAGTGAGCAGAAGGATGTTTTTTTTTTCTTCTTCAATTTTTATATATAAATCACATCTCTGAGTAAGGACATGAATCAGAGTACCTTGATTACACAAAAGAAACTTTCATGAGTGCAAAGGTTTCTTTCTAAGTCCTTTGACCTCGAGGACAACTTTTCCTTGTTGTCAATTAAACTATACACTTTTACTAGGAAATTGATATCATTTGATAATCCAATGCCAAATAGTAAGCCCTGAAAAGAGACACGGACAATTATACAAACAGAGAAGGCTTTGTATATGTTTTTAACATATACACATGCTCACACACATACACACCCCAACAACAATTAATGAAAAATAACCATGCAGTTGAAAAAGAACCAGAGTGGGATTTGGGGAGGGGTTTGATGAGAGGAAAGGGAAGGATGAAATGATATAATTATGTTATAATCTCTTTTAGAAAAGAAAAGAAATAATTAAAAATAAATAGTAGATACTAAATTTAGATGCTTTCCTAGCAAATCAAAAATAATGCTGCCCAGGCTCAATAGCTATACAGATGTCAGTAAGGAGACAATTATGCAGTGATTAAAAGAAAGTCATCTGTGCTAGGGAGTAGAAAAATTTAGAGTACATTTTGGGCTCAGTCTTTTGAGTCAGTAGTTTGAGGAGGAGTTCAGATACAAGTATTCTAGCTGTATGTACTGTTTACGAGGGTCTATCTTTGAAAATTATGGCAGGAAAGAAGAGACCTCACTAAGTGGCTGTTCAAAAGAGACCTCACTAAGTGACTGAAATAATTCCATCAAATATAACAACAAAACTTTGAGATTTGGAAGAGACAACTGGTTTCCAATGTAGCATGACAATTCCACAATATAAATAAAAGAAGATCAAACACTAAGGCTTTGGCAACTGCTGTTCTGTAACCACTGAGAAAATCTGTGACTGAACTAAAGCATATGAGAATATATTCCAGGCAAGAATTTTTTTCTAATGGAAGATTACATAAAAGCTCATGGAAAATTAACTACACGGTTTATTTTTCATCATTGTGTGAGGAGCAGAAGACAGTCATACTACTTTAAGGGAGAAAAGCAGTAGGGAATAAAAGAAAGAAATGAGTAGATACTAACCAGATCTTTATAGAAATTTTGATGCAGGAGTTGCTACATGGAACAGCTGGAAATCAGCTCACTCAATATTTGAAAAAACAGACAATTAAAAGAAAAGCCAGTTTGGATACAAAGCAACCATGGCCATGGTTCACTCACTGAAGCGTAGGTGGCCTAAAAACAATCACTTGAGCATTTAAAAAGTATTAATTAGTTGAGTATTCAATCAATGTCTTTTGATCATATTCATTACTTCCTCCAACTCCTCCCAGATCTGACCCTTCCTAACCTCCTAACATTATGTCCTCTTTTTTATGAACACATCAAGTCCAAGGGATCCATATCCTTCCATTGACTTATGGTAGACTTACCAGGGGCTCCACTCTTAAACTTGAACTTTTATTAAGGGTAGAATTTGGATCCACTGCTGTAAGTAAGATGATACCCAAGATATGAGTGCTAAATCTGTTGGGTATAATAAACAGGGGAGAAGCAGCCTAACTGTATACCCTGTCTTACAGAATAGGAAATTAATCTGCTAAAAGTTTGCTACAAAGATTTTTTGGAGTTTCTACTTATCAAGAAACAAAATTGTTCTACTTTATTCCATTGCTCTTCATGGGTTTTAGTTCCAATATCATATTGTTTTTATCACTGTAGTGGGGAACTGGAAAATCAATACCTCCAATATTTTTTCTTTTTGCTTGGAATTGCCTTGACTATACAGATATTTTTCTGGTTTTATACTAATATTAGGATTTCTTATCTGTGTAGAGTATCATGGATATTTTTATTGGGATTAGATTGAAACTATAAATTTCTTTTAATAACATGATTATTTTCACAATATTATTTCTATCAAGCCATGAAAATGGAATGCCTTTCCAGTTTACTAGTGTGTTTCTTAATCTTTTTCTTCGGAGATTTAAATTCTTCATTGAAGAGATGTTTCACCTCCTTGTTTAGGTTTACTTTAAGATTTTACTTTATTTTTTCTTTGTTGATGTTGTAAATGGAAATATGCTCATGATATTTTACTCAGTGTGATTGTTGGTGGTGAAAAGCTAATGATTTTTATAAGTTGATTCTGTATGCTGCTACCTTGCTGAAATTGTTAACTTTTTTCTAGAAATTATCTGGTAGGACTTATAGATCTTTTATGTGTGATGTCATATCATATAAAATGGGGATTATTTCACTTCTACTTTTCCTATTTGTATCAATTTAATTTTCTTCTCTTGCCTTATTGCTACAGCTAGTCCTTTTCGGCCTGTACTGAAATGAAGTGAGGATAGTGGCCATCTCTTTCTCATTACTAATTTTAATGAGATTGTTTCCCTTTTTGCTCCATTTAAGATCATGTTGTCTGTGGGTTTGTCACATGCAGCCTTTATTATTCTGAGGTATAATCCCTCCAATCCTAGTCTCACCTAGACTTTTCTCATGATAGAATTTTGGGATATTATCAAAGACATTTCTCTAAAAACCACCTGATATTTGACAAGGAGACAAAAAGCAGTTATATACTAGAGAAAATAAAATCTTCAGTGCTTTGAAACCTGAAGCCCTAAAACTGCTAGAAGAAAACACAGGAAACACACTACAAGATAGAGGTACCAGAGGATGTTTTGAACAGGACTCCATTAGCCAAGGTATCATGATCAATAATTGACAACAGGGACCTCAAAAACTTAAATAGCTTCTGTACCAAAAATCCAATAGAGAAAAAAGGAATGGAAAAGAGTCTTTGCCAGCTATGTATTTTATAGATGTGTCCAAAATGTACCAAGATCTCAAAGAAGGAAGACTCAAAGGAACAAATGACCCAATTAAAAAATGGACTAGATCTCAGAACTGAGAGTTCTCAGAATGATGATGATGATGATGATGATGATGATGATGATGATGATTGTGGGGAGTTTACCCACCATTCCCACAGCTCCCCAGAGTTTTCTTGAGTGTGAGCAGCAGGAAATATTAGATAGAAGGATTTATATTGCGAAGATAAACAGATAGAAAATAAAAGATAGCCTCGAGAGGGCCTGGAACCTATTCCAACGGCCCCCGACTGTCTCTGCCCCAGGGTATTTATAGAGATGCCAAGGGGTGGAGCAAATGACCTCCTCCCCCAGCACAGCCAAGTGCAGACCATCTCAGACACCTGCACTCAGGCCCGTGGCCCTAATCATCCTCCCTATGCGGACCTGCTGGGTAAAGCCATGAGGAACCTGAAAACAGGCTCCCACAAATAATAATAGTAATAAGCTAATAAATGCCTTAAACAGTATTCATCATACTTAGAAACTAGGGAAATGAAAATTTAAACAACTTTGTGAGATTTCCTCTCATCTCAGTCAGAATGACTAAGATCAACAAAATAACTGACAACAGATGCTAGGGAAGTTGTGGAGAAAAAGAAACTTCTTTTCCTTGTTGGGAATGCAAATTCGTGTAGCCATTCTGGAAATCAGTATGGAGAATCTTCAATAAATGGAAAACAAATCTATCACATAATGCAGTTGTGGCACCCCTTGGCATATACCCAAAGGATTTGATATTTTACACAGATAATTGCTCATCAATGCTCATAGTCACCCTAACCACAACAGTCACGAAATAGAAACAACCTGACTGTGTTTCAGTAGATCAATGCATTATGAAAATATGGTACAATGAAATACTATCAGCTGTAAAGAAAAACAAATGAAAACATGAAAATCACAGGTAAATGCTTGTATCCAAAAAAAAAAGTTTATACTGAGTGAAGTAGTGTCTAGTGTTGACACAGAAAAGCAAATGTTGTACATTCTTTCCCATCTGAAGTTCCCAGTTCCAAATCCTAACATGGGTAGGCAATATGGAGCCAACAGGGAAGCAAGGAAGTACAAAGAGATCATAGGTGTAGGGAGGTTCTTGGGATGTAAATAGCAGGATCTAAGTTATATCCTAGATATAGAATATATATCTATCTCTATCTTTATATCTATGTATCTATCATATGTGTGTGTGTGTGTGTGTGTGTGTGTGTGTGTGTGTGTGTGTAGAAGATGTAATAATAAAGATGGGTTGCCAACTAGGGAGGAAGTAAGTAACAACAGAAGGAGAAGGAGGGAAGAGGGACAAGTAAAACCAATGTTGTCTGATAAAGCCTTGAGTAATCAAATTACTTTATATTTATCCAAAAGAATATAAAACACACACACACACACACACACACACACACACACACACACACACATACACACACACACACACACGGAAGCTAAACAACCTGGATAACAATGCTCCCCACAAGAACATAAAAAAGAAAAAATGCAAAACAAAAATTAAAAGCAAATAAAAAAAAAACCCAATATGAGGCAGTAGAAACCTTTTAAATG
Source organism: Peromyscus melanophrys (assembly GCA_902168415.1). NCBI lineage: Eukaryota > Metazoa > Chordata > Mammalia > Rodentia > Cricetidae > Peromyscus > Peromyscus melanophrys. Next base: position 7,251 of record CABHPR010156056.1, read on the forward strand.
GTTGATTGTTTAGTACCAGTCATTCCTGAAATAATACAAACTATTGATGTTGCCTTTGGTTGTCTCACAGAGTTTGAATGTGGGCCCTTATTGAGATATACTTAGAATCCAGGATTCACGTGATTGAAGCTGGATCTGACACAAAAGCCTTTTCCTGTAGTCTAGCTTCCCTTCTAGAAAATATTATGCAAACTGCCAAGGAAAGACTGTCCTTTCCAAGCTGCAAGAACTATGCACTATAGCAATTACTAGCATGATAAGATATCTTCAAAAGAGCAAAACGTGTTGCATACATGTCAGGGGAAACCAACAATTGCCTGATTGGACTTACGGTCCACTCACCAGTAGGAAAATCATGTCTGGTCCTAGAAACCTAGCCACATTCCCTGGGCTAGTGAATCCATGCACCTTAGAAGAGAATCAAGACTGTCACTTTGTTAGATCGGCATAATTCCATACTGTATTCTAAATCATATCCTTTATCCACTGTTAAGTGCAGCTATCAGTGTTATCTATGAAGTATCTATTTACAGCAAATGGAGACCAGCAAGAAACCACAAATGAGATCAATGTAAAAATCAATAGACTGGAATGACATTATCCATGGACATGTTAGTGAGAAGGAAGGAAGTTGGTGAGGTCCTTCTGATAGACACAGAACAACAGGCAAATAACGACTGCTTGAAGAAAGAGAATTCGCCTCCCTCATGGATGAGCCCTTTTATGTCTTGTTTAATACAGTGTGGCCTTGCATGAAACCATATACTTACCAGCAGAAGAAATGGACTCAGTGAGTTATGTTTATATTCACTCATGTGTTACAATAATACTTAAAGAAAAAAGTGAGTATCAACTTAAGAGGAGAGAGGAAATATGGGAGGAATCCTAGTTCCAATATCTAGGAGATTCTGGAGTGAAGAAAGAGAGAGAACAATGATATAACTCAACTTCAATTAAAAACATTATAAAACAAAAATAGTTAAGAAATCACTGGTTTCTACATTTTGCACTAAGACAGAATATCTCACTTACTATTGTTACACCAAGAGAAAGCAGATTCAGAATTTCCCCATTTGCTTTGGCAACAATTCCCAAGTTTCTTTTGACTTGCCACCAGTAATTATACCTTTTATGTGGATTTATGTTCTAATTTCTTCTAATTTTTGTACTTATTTTATCTGTGATTCATTCCATGAATTAATTTATTTACTTTAATTTGGAGTTCTTTTTCCAAACAAGTGTTCTATTCTTCTTCTTGACTTGAAGCAGAATTTTAGTCAGTTAACTTAAAAACAAGAGGGATATGCCTTCAACACTGACAAAGGGTTTCAAGGAAATTCTCTATGGTGCTAGAGGTACAAAGCTAATTATCAAAATATACCCAGGTATTAAAACAAAAGAAAGATTCATTGTTCAGAAATAAGGTTTGTGACCTAAAGACTCCTCAGTACTTAGACAAAATAGTGATTGTCCATAGAGTATAATAAATATTAATATAAGGTCCTGAGGAAGGTAAAGTGGGATATCAATATGGACAAGTACTCCCTGTGAGGGAGTACTGGTTTGGCTTCATATAGGCATAAAGAAAGAAAAGTTTACTATAAATTGAGCTTTTACAGTGTGAGTGAATATTTTAAAAACACATTGAAAGAAAAAACTCTGTCCTAAATCAGTGGATAGCAATCCTCTTCTGAAGCTTAACTACTCTAAAATGAAAATAGTTCTTTTACTCTTTAACTATAGAATCCAAATTATCAAGTCTCAATTCCCAAGTCCATATGAGATGATTCTACTATTTAGGATGGATTTTACTTTATGCCTAATGACCGTACTTTTACAAGCAGAGAAAGCATACGAACACTTGATGTATACACCTAAACATTCAAACTGATGCTCAAAATGCATGAATTAGCTTTATGTTCTATTAGAATCAGCACTTTGACATAAGATGTGGTACAGAGTGTCTGTTTACTTCTACAGAGAGTAACTGATAAACCAGAAATGAAATGTACTTCTGTAAATATCAGCTGATCATTCTAAAACTATTTTTGAGGAAGATTAATTTATCAGCCTACAAATAATTTTATTGTTTGATTTTGGGAAGTGTGCAAATTGAATTTAGTCAGATAGAGATGCTCATGTGAGCAGTTTGTTTATCAAACAATATTTATGAAGACTAACTCCAATAACCTCTTCATGTGAATATGACTTCTAAATATTATATTATGACATTTGCACAACTAATATTCAAGAATATTCTAGGTTGACAACTTACATAATGATGCAGTTGAAAAGAGATTTAATAATACAATCAAACTGTTAAGTATGGCCATGAAACAACCTGAATATTCAACATAAAATATTTTGTCAAGGAAGTACTCTTTAATCTGGTATCCCACTTTGTTTTCTAAAGATGTGTTAAAGACTAGAACCAGAACCAAACTATGAAGGAAAGGGTGCATTTGGCTTACACTTCCATGACACAGCCCATTACTGAGGGAAGCTGGGGCAGGAACCTTTGCAGGAACCAAGAGGCAGGAACTGAAGTGGAATCATGGAAGGAGCATTGCTCACTGGCTTGATGTCCATGACTTGCTCAGCCTGCTTTCGTATGCATACTAGGGACCATTTGTTCTGAGGTAGCCCTGACCAAAGTGGGTTGGGCCTTCCCTTATCTATCATAAATCAAGAAAATGTACCATAGTGTTATTTACTGGTCAATTTATTGGAATTGTTCTTCAATTGTTATTCTCTCTCCACAGATATGTCTAAATTTATGCCAAATATAATTATATATCCTGGCTTCAAATCTCTATCATTAATGTATTTATTAAGAGCTCATCACTGCTTCTGCTGTTTATGTATCAATTCAGAAATTTGAGTTTAATAGAAGAAAAATTTTACAAACAAGAGAATATAAAGGGTAACATTATTCAGCTCTCTTATGAATGTTGGTCAGGCAGGAAATAAAAACAAGTATCACAGAAATTAGGAAGATGACATATAATTTAGTTCCATTGATGATAGACATCAAGACTGAACAATAAGGAGAAAATGAATAGCTACTACAAGGACCTGATGACAACAATTACCTGAAAACTGTGCTAACCTTTTTTTGGAGAAAAAAAAATTGTATCTTCCCCACACAGAGACTCAAACGCTGGTAACAATTTTGTAGGAGAAAATTGCATATATTCTTGAAGGTTCAGAAGTAGAAAGTCATATAGATCATGATAAATACCCCCCAAACATTATCTGAATATTAGCACAAATTATAACTTTTAGATAACATCATTTAATTTTAAATCTAAACAGATAGACAATGAGCTGAGAATGTACAGATTTTCTTTCTTCATTTAAACATTTTATCAAATTGTATGAAGAGAAAGTTTCATTGATTTTTTTTCTTGGTAATCTTTAATCATCTCTATGACAGTGTTCCGAATACATTGTTTTCTTTTTTAGCATCTTTACTTTCTCACTATGTCAAACATTTCACAAACTGACTTATCTGACAGAAACCATATCAATGTCAGGTGTACCTTTCGAGAAGTGTTATTGCAAATCCCTATTATGCCGGTTATCAGATGATACCAGACATCCTTCCCCACAACCCAGCTGTCATCCCTTTTATTTATTCTATCTCAGCAAAGGAAATGGGCATCACTGATGATTACCATTCAGAAGGTTGAACCTGAGCACTCTGTGCCTCTTAGCTGAGAAGTGTTAAGCCTGTGGAGTTCACATTCCATTTTACCACATTTTTTTCAGTCACTAGAAATAATTTTAATCTGGAAAGAGTGATAGTGTTTCTTAGAATAAACATGAGTATTAAACATGCTTTCAGTTGTTTTAAGAAATTCTGAACAGTAGCTACTTTCTTCATGGGATCTCTACTTAAAACAATCATTTTCTGTTTTAGCATGTAAATTTATTGAAATGCTGTTTATTTGTCTCATTTATAATTTTTAAAATTTCATTTAAGACAAAAATTAAAACTGCAGAGCCTGAGGTAGGATATTTAATTCACTCTGCTTCACCTTAGAGATGGTGGTCATTTAACCATAACTCAAAATATTAAAAATAGATGAAAAATCAAAATTAATTTTTAAATAAACTTCCCTTTCATATAAAGCAAACATTGACTTCTTAAATGGTATAGTCGGTTTGATCTTAAAAAATTGACTATTATGTTTATTAAAGTTGGTCTCATATCTTCTGTATAAAATCCTAGTCTATGGAAAAACTTTTCCAATTTTCTCTTCAGGTTTTAGTTTTCATGTTGACTAAAGGCCCATCCTTGAAACTCATCTATGTCATGACTAGTCTTTCCTCATAACATGAAGATTTATTTATCTGAGCGATTGTTTTTTTCTTTTTAAATTAATTATATAAATTACCACACAAAGTGATATGCTTACTTATATCATTTTCATGCATATATATGATTATTTTTCAAGATTTATCTTATTTTTTAAATATGTATACATACGTATATAAGGGAAGTATCTGCTGCTGTGTGTGGGTTCTCAGGCAAGCTAGAAGTAGGCATCAGATCCTATGGAGCTGAACTTACAGGGATTTGTGAGTCTCCTTACGTGGGTGCTGGGAACCAAACTCCAGTCCTCTGAAGAGCAACAGGAGCACTTCACCACCGATTCATCTCTCCAGCTCCCATATGAGTCATTACTGATGGCCTCTTGATTGGTCCTTCAATTACTGCTATATAGATTGCTAAACGACAGAGGATACCCAGTGATGTCTGATTCTCTGTGAACCTTGTCTGAGTGTTATTGAGAATATGATGATGGGTGTGAATATTTTGAAACTAAGTCATGATGCACTCAGTTTTCTCCTTGGGCTATTTAATTTCTCTCCCATGATCATTTTGTATTTTGTTAAGTATCTAATATACTAAGTACTTACTCTCTTCTAAACACAGTGCTGCACATGAGAATAGTGGAAATCACATGTTACTTGAATGGCACTAAGATTCAAGAAGATAGAGTACCCTGGTCATGTTGTGAAGTACAATAAGCCAGGCCCAAGGAGAAAAATAGTACATGATCTTCTGCTATGTGACAATTAATAAAGTTGATCTCATAGACGGTTATATGACAGATGTTTGTTAAAGGCTGGAAAGCCTGTGCATGGCAAGAAAAGAATTGGGAAAGGTAAGTAAATGGCTACTAAATCAAAGCCAGATAGAAATAATTGGTGGTATTCTACTAAAGAGTTGAAAGACAACAAGTATGATAATATTTTAAACCAAAATACCAGAAGAAAATATCTTAAAAAATTTCAGTACATATAAATCATAAACATTCTGACAATAGGAATCTCTCAAGTATTTTCCAGATCCATGAACTACTCTAGTTTAGGAGGTAATACTTGTAGTCACAGCATATTGAGGCCAAGGAAAGAACATACTGACCCTGACTTGACCCCAGGACTAGGGCTTGAAATCCCAGCAATCCCTGAGTATAAGTCTGCAAATACTCATCAATTCAAGTCACCCTGGAAAGCTCTACCCTCCCATGAAAGTCTACATAAGCTCTTTACCCTGTTCAATTTGCTGCTGCTTCTCACCCTAGAAACAACAACCCTCCTGGATTTTTCCTTCCCAATAAATCTCGAGTGAGGTTTGTTGTGGGATGTGACATTTTCACTGGAGCAGTGCCCAGCTGTAACAACTTTCATTTGAGCTGAGCAGAACAGAACTGTAATTCTTTCACTGGGGAAACTTTCCCTTAGCAGAGCAGAGTTGTTTCAATTGCATTGGGGAAACCTTTCCCTGGAACAGAGCTGTAAGTTGCTATGCTTTCAGTGACTTTGAGGTATTCCTTGGCTTTCGAAAGCCAGAATACTTTTCCATCCTAGCGCTAATGAGTACACAGGTTATCATCATTTTCTCCATCCTTCCTTACTTTAATTTTCTGTTTCTTCTCCTCTCTACTTACCAACTTCTTGAGGGTTTTTTTTTGTTGTTGTTGTTTATTTTCTTTTTCTTCTTAAGTAGACAATATAAACTAACTTTCTGAACTGATACTGGTTCCTTATGCATGAAGTTATGAGATTGAGGAGGAATAAAGTCTTGTTCTATTATTCTAATGAGCCATTGATTCTAAGCAATATAAGACAAGGTCTGAGGACATTGTGGGGATCTATGAAGGTCAAGTAAAAGTTGTAATGGAGACTCTAGGAAGTTAGAGATATCAGAAGTATGGATAGCCCACTGAGGTTGCATGCATGGAGTGGAGCAGGCATAGGAGAGGGACTATTTATGCAGCAGGCAACAAAGCTAGTGGAGACAGGCTGTCTGTACAGCCTTTTACAGTCTATAGAAATTCATCAGGAGCCTAAGACACTAAACATAGCTGTAGAATTTTTTTTTCTTAAGTTTTGGCCTTGCTATGCCCCATCTCCTCTTTTGAAATGGAAATGTTTAGTTTGTGGCATTACATTAGGAACATGCATTTGTTTTCTGTGTAGTCTCACAGTTAAGAGTATCAGGTAAGGTTTGAATCATGCTTTAAGCATTACTGAAACTGTTGAAGACTGTGAGGACTTCTGAAGTTGACTTTGCTTTGTGAAATCAAAATGACCCTACAGAAACAAGGGTGGGAGGTTATATGATCTATTTGGATGTCAAGCTGACAGTGAGTGGACTTGTGATGGTTTATATTGATTGTAAATTTACCAGATTATAGAGTACAACTGAAGGAAAATCTCTGAGAGATTTCTATCAATAGAGAAGACCTACTGAAATGTAGGTGACAACATTCCATGTGCCAGGGGCCTCGATGTTATAAAAAAGAGAAAGTCAGCTGGACACAGACATTCATCTCTCCCTGCTTCCTGGCTATAGATGTCCTATGCCCTGATGCCTCTCATTCCTGCTGTCATGATTTTGTAACCATGGTAGACTCTACCCTCATTTTCTGAATCAGAGATAAACACTTTCTTTCTGAAACTTGCTTTGTTTGGCATTTTTCACATTAACAGTGAAAAAAATAAACTAAGTTTGCCTGCCCTAAACTTTTATTTATTTTTAAAAAAAGATTTTTTTGTTTTATGTTAGAAAGCTTATTTTATATCTATTTTCAAAATGCCTTCTAGGAGGGTCCTAGCTAAATTGTGTCAAGCTATTACTTAACGTCCACCTGACCTAGGCAGTGTCTCCTTGTGGAATTTACCTTAAGTTAGGAGACCTGCATGTGGGCTGTTATCACTGTTAGTCCTTGAAAGTTGGGCGTCAACCTAGGCAGTGTCTCCTGTTAGTCCTTGAAAGTGGGTAAGGGAGATATCTGATTCCAGAGAAAGCCTTTCCTGAGGCAGTTCTCCAAATACCTGGAATGTGTATGTTCAGAGTGATCAGTCCACACTGTTAGCCCTTCTTAGGGAAAAGTCAATTGGGAAAACTATGAAGGCACACATGATTTTCATAACAGAATATAGCTGATATATAACAAGCCAAATAACACCAAAAGCTCCTTGGAATTTGGCTTCCTCTGGAGGAATTCCCTGATCCCTCCAAGTAGTGACTTTGCCATAACCAGCTAAGTTCTTACGATATATTCCTGTGGCCTGTAGCAGGAATACTTTGTAAAGTAACTTTCAGAGTTTTCTAATAGTTCATTTTCTTGTTATATAAGCATAAGAATTACATCATATAAAATAGCAATAAACAGAATGCTATACTAAACACAAAGAAAAACAAAATGCCTTCTATTGCTATATTTACATATAAATGTTTCTCAATCCTCATGTTTTATTACAAGAATTTTCAAATTCTTCAGAGCAAAGCAGTGTCATATTTCATATATTCTTTCTCAATTGGTCTAGTCCAAATCTGCCTCTTTTAGCAATACTCAAAACAAGGTAATTATAGGAAAAACCAGTTTTTAAATGAGTTATTTATTTGAACTGCGGGCTATTTCAAATCAGGATACGTTTTCCTCTTCTTTGCTGTCTTGTCAATTTGTACATAATCTGTTAGACAATCATGGCAGTATACTAAAAAAAAAATAAGTGAATAAACAGTATATGAGAGACAGCACCTTGGAACAATCCAACTCAACAGCTAACAATTAAAAATGATACCAAACAAACAACCTACTAAATTTCCCATTGAGTCTCCTATTTTTAGTTTATTTTATTAGTAGTTTCATTGGTATTTTACAATAAAATATGTCCATCATTCATGACCTCATATCTTTCTATTTTATCCATCATTTGTACTTATTAAGCATTGTTAGCTTTTGGCCATACACATATATGTTTATTTTAGTTCAGATCTATTTGATGTTAATGTATGGAAAAAGGAAGGTTAACAATTTTTTTTAATGGAAGTATCAATTCTGACTTGTACTTTATTTCCCATGACAGCTGTGAAATTTTTTATAAGTGCTAGATCTCTGGTGAGAGAGGTAGGCTTAATTAGTGCCTCAAGATGTTAACACCAGGCAAAAGACTTCAAGCTGAGCAATAAGGAACCTTTAAAGAAATGTGGTACTTGGATCTCATTTACATGTATCCAAAGATAAAGGTCTATTTCAATTGATAATTAGATGTGGTATGATTTACATTGGATGGTTTGTTCTTAGTTTAAGGTTATGACATTTAATGTTAAGTCATATTACATAAATAGCTTCATGGGGAGTGTCATGTAGTCATATCTCAATATTCCCATTTTTTTCTGTATTCCAATTGATTATGAGACTTAAAATTAAAATGTTGGCTTAATTACAAATACTAATAAGTAATTGCACATAATTAACAAACAGCACAGCTATCTGTGTTCTCAATCTACCATCATGTTTTCAATTTCTCTTCTCACATAGAAATGCTATAAGTAAGATTCAAACTTTTAGGTGTCTCTGCAGTTTTAAACTTTAAAATGAGTCTTCATATAACTTGGATATTAGGTAAAGTGTATAGCTTCATAATTTGTATTATCTTCATAAAATATATGCTTTATCATAACCAGTATCTTTTTATTCTTCCCAGTCATGTTAATTACCATATTTTGTATACATTCATGTTTGTTTATTCATGGTATTAGTTAGGAATTAATTATTTGGTTGTCACCTGTAGAAAAAAAACAAGAAGACATGATTGGGTGACTTGATGTTTTAGTAATTGAAGTTGAATTGACCCAGTAAGGTGTGTATTTTAATTGATAAATGATCAGACAATCATACCTTAGCATTTAGTAGCCACTACACGTGAAAATGCATACTTCATGTAACCCCAGATGCTCTCAATAGAAGGTTATCCATGGGTAATGCCTCAGAAGTTGGGGCACTTGGAACACATCTTTCATTGAAGAAGGGATAGGGTGTTATATCATAACATTTACCACAGATTTCTGTTCATAGACAAGTGTCAGAATTGCTTTCTAGCTCCCCACTTTCTGTGGGTTATCATTTTTGGTGGTCTCAAGGTGTTTCTTGAAGTGTAGGCATGCTGTAGAAGCAGTTCTAAGGGTAACTTTTTATTAACACTGTTGCCTCCCTTCCATTTTAATGCATATATTTATTGACAAATGTAAATGCTTGTGTGCTTCCATATTTGTCTTTTGTTGTCACAGACCTTAAAGCTCCAGTTTCACTGTTATGTGGATGCTATGGCTTCTGAAAACCAGTCAGTCAGTAGTAAACCCAATCACTGCTCCTCTATTAGAGGTGTGTTTACTATTTGACTGCCTTTGAGATTCTGCTTTTAAATTTCATCTAATGGACTGTCATATGTCTATTTTTGTTCATTCTACTTTGAATTTGTTAACATAGTGCTGTGGATATTGCTCTGCATAAATAAAATGCTGATTGGCCAGTAGCCAGGCGGGAAGTATAGGCAGGACAAGAGAGAAGAGAATTCTGGGAAGTGGAAGGCTGAGACAGAGAGACGCTGCCAGCTGCCATCATGAGAAGATGTTAAGATACCGGTAAGCCATGAGCCACGTGGCAACTTATAGATTAATGGAAATGGGCTAATTTAAGATATAAGAACAGTTAAAAGAAGATTGTCATGGCCGTACAGTTTGTAAGCAATATAAGTCTCTGTGTGTTTACTTGGTTGGGTCTGAGCGGCTGTGGGACTGGCAGGTGAGAGAGATTTGTCCTGACTATGGACCAGGCAGGAAAACTCTAGATACGACATAGAGTACAACCTTTATCAATAAGATAATTAAATAAATTACATTATGACAATTTCTTAAAATCCCTTTATTTGATTGGTTCGTGTTTCATTTTTTTTTTTTTGAAAGGCCAAATGTGTATCCCAGACTGCCCTTAAATTTGAAATATTTTTGCCTCAGTCTGCTGAGTGCTAGGATTAAGGGCATGTACAATCACACCTAGCTTTTTAAAATGCCTTTGGCCTGTTGATAAACACAAGGTTTCATTAGTGGTGGGTAAGTATTTTACCATTGAACTGCATCAATGACCCATGTAAATGTTTTCTTTTGAATATTTTTCCTTTATTTCCTTATTTTGGGGGTGGTGGTGGTATTACTGTTCTAGACTGGAGTTCAAATATCATCTCATTTCTGTTTTAAATTTTCATCTATTTTTCAGGTAATCTTAGTTCATTTGATTTATTTCCATGTTAGCTAAGAATTTTCTGTTTCCCAGTTCCAGTCATCTCTACCGGTATTCCCTTCCTCAGTGCCTCCTCCACTATGGCCTGATCCCTCTTGTTCCCATGCCCACCTGCCACGGTCCACTCCCGAAATCCATTCTATTTTCCCTTCCCAGGAATATCCATGCCTTGAGTCATTCTTGTTACTTAACCTCACTGGGTCTGTGAATTGTAGCATGATTTTCCTTTACTTAAAAGATAATGTTCACATATTTGTGAGTACATACCATATTTGTCTTTCTGGGTCAGGTTTACCTCAGTCAGGATGATCCATCCATTTGCCTGCAAATTTCATGATGTTATTATTGTTAACAGCTGAGTAATACTCTGTTGTGTAAAGGTACCAAATTGCTTATCCATTCTTCAGTTGAGGGTCATCTGGGTTGTTTCCAGTTTTTGGCTACTATGAAGAAAACTCCAATGAACATGGTTGAGCAAGTGCCCTTGTGGTAGGATGGAGAATCCTTTGGGTATATACTCAAGAGTGGCATGAGATGAATAGAATCTTTATTTTCTGAGGAACCACCATATTGATTTTCATAGTGGCTGTACCAGTTTTCATGCACATCAGCAATGGAGAAGTGTTCCTCTTGCTCCACATCTTTGTCAGCATGAGCTGTCACTTGTGTTTTTGATCTTAGCCATTCTAACAGGTATAAGATGAAATCTCAGAGTCATTTTGATTTGTATTTCACTATTGTTTAAGGATGTTTAACATTTCTCTAGGTATTTCTCAGCCATTTGAGATTCCAATGTTGAGAATTCTGTTTGGATGTGTATCTGATTTTTAAATGGATTATTTGGTTTGTTGATGTCTACTTTTTTGAGTTCTTTATATATTTTGGATATAAGTTCTCTATCACATGTGGATGGGTGAAAATCTTTTCCCATTAGGTGGAATTCTTTTCGTCCTATTGATGGTGTCTTTTGCCTTACAGAAGCTTTTCAGTTTCATAAGGTCCCGTTTATTGATTATTTTTCTTAATGTCTTGTTCTATCAGTGTTCTGTTCAGGAAGTTGTCTCCTGTCTCAATGAGTTCAAGGTTATTTCTGACTTTCTCTTCTACTAGGTCCAGTGTCCCTGGTTTTATGTTGAGGTCTTTGATCCACTTGGACTTGAGTTTTTTTTTTTAATTTAATTTTATTTTATTTTACAATACCATTCAGTTCTACATATCAGCCATGGATTCCCTTGTTCTCCCCCCTCCCGCCCCCCTCCCCTTCCCCCCAGCCCATCCCCCATTCCCACCTCCTCCAGGGCAAAGCCTCCCTGAGGACTGAGATCAACCTAGTAGACTCAGTTGAGGCAGGGCCAGTCCCCTCCTCCCAGGCTGAGCCAAGAGACCCTGCATAAGCCCCAGATTTCAAACAGCCAACTCATGCAATGAGCCTGGATGCCTCCCAAACAGATCAAGCCAATCAACTGTCTCACCCATTCAGAGGGCCTGATCCAGTTCAGAGAAATGGATGAGATCTTCATAAACAGCCTGGACATAAGTGGGGGAAATGAGGGTCGAAGGAAAGAGAGCTTGGGAGAGCGGGAGACCCCAGGTGGCTCAAGAACAGAGAGGGAGAACAAGGAATAGGAGACCATGATAAATGAAGACCACATGAGAATAGGAAGAAGCAAAGTGCTAGAGAGGCCCACAGAATTCCACAAAGATACCCCTGTAGCTAGAGTTTTCCTGCCTGGCCCACAGTCAGGACAAATCTCTGTCACCCGCCAGTCCCACAGCCGCTCAGACCCAACCAAGTAAACACAGAGACTTATATTGCTTAAACTGTTTGGCCTAATGGCTCAGGCTTCTAGCTATCTAGTTTTTACATCTTAAATTAATCCATTTCTATAATTCTGTACCTTGCCACATGGCTCGTGGCTTACTGGCATCTTTACATGCTGCTTGTCATGGCGGCGGCTGGCAGTGTCTCTGGCTCAGCCTTCCACTTCCCAGAATTCTCTCCTCCTTGTCCCGCCTATACTTCTTCCTGCCTGACCACTGGCCAATCAGTGTTTTATTAGCAACACATTTGCCATACAGAACAGCCCACAGCATACCCCCACAATAGACTGCTGGCAATGGTCAAGAGACAGCCCGAACTGACCCACTCTGGTGATGGGATGGCCAAACACCCTAACTGTCGTGCTAGAAACCCCATCCAATGACTGAGAGATCTGGAAGCAGAGATCCACGGCTAGGCCCCAGGTAGAGATCCAGGAGTCTAATTATCGAGAAAGAGAAGGGTCTATATGAGCAAGAATTGTTGAGACCAAGGTTGGATAAAGCCCAGGGACAAATAGCCAAATGAATGGAAACACATGGACTTGAGTTTTATACAGGGTGATAGTCGTGAATCAATTTACATTCTTGTGCATAGTGACATCCAGTTAGACTAGTACCATTTGTTGAAGAGGTTTTCTTTTTTCCATTTTGTATTTCTGGCTTTTTTAATCAAAAATCAGATGTCCATAGATAGGTGGATTTATTAGATTCAATTTTATTGATCAATCTGTCTGTTTTCATGCCAATATCATGAGATTTTTGTTATTTTGACTCTTTAGCACAGCTTGAAATCAGGGATGATGACACTTCAGGATGATGTTTCTTATAATTGGTTGAATATTTCAATATAGCTAGTAAAGAAGTGATTTAGTTTAAGTTATGACCTCAATTGCATCACTATAGTTTGTAAAATATATAAATGTATATGTGTGTGTGTGTGTGTGTGTGTGTGTGTGTGTATGTGGGTGGTATGTGTGTGTTGAAATGTCACCATACAACCCATAAATATATGAAATTCTCATAGTTCAAGTAAAAACTAATGTTTAATTTTAGTAATGGAAATTTTACATTCCTCTTATTTAAGATTTATTTTGTTTTCTATTACACGTGTGCATTCATTTGTAGATATGTGAGGGCCAGAAGAAGATGGCAGATTCACCTAGAGCTGACATTGCAATCTCCCTGACATGAGTACTTCAAACTAAAGGTGTATCCTCTGCAAGAAAAGTGTGCACTATTAACCAATGAGTCATTTCTCCATCCCTGAAAATTAAATTCTTAGCAGATACCTCCAGTGCCTGTTTTGTCTCACTCTGGTCTTTCATTTGGCAAGGAATCGCATTTTCATTTTTGGCAGATGTAGAACAGTTTTGGATTGTGTACTGGACACCATGATGTTGTAGCACAAGGCTCTGGCACATCAGATGCTGCTGAGAAGCAGCCTTTCATGTTATCACAGACACTTTTGTTGCATTTGAGCTGCACTTAGCCTACTGGGATTCAGATGAGATTTTTTTTCAGAGTGTTTTGAAAATTAGAAATCTACCAATGAAAAGGCTATGGACTGATAATAGAAGCAAGCTTAGTACAGAGTTCTGTAAGGCTGCCAACTGTCAAGGCCCTTAGACTCTGAAAGGCAGATGAGATGCTTCCTGCACATATATTTTATTTTTGCTATGGCTAATCAAATCAAAGGTGTCTCCAAACTCACTTATATTATTAAAAATAAAATAATCCCAATATTATTACCTGTTCACATATGTTTCTGAAGACCTACTCCATTCATGTTCTTCAAACCTGTACCTTAATACCCTTCTTATAACGCACTTTTTTAATTTGCTTTTTTTCTTTTGTTTTCTTTTTTTTTTGTTTTTTGTTTTTTGAGACAGGGTTTCTCTGTGTAGCTTTGTGCCCTTCCTGGAACTTACTTCGTAGCCCAGGTGGGCTTTGAACTCACAGAGATCCGCCTGCCTCTGCCTCCTGAGTGCTGGATTAAAGGCGTGCGCCACCACCGCTCGGCTATTTTGCTTTTATTTTAAATATAATTACATCATTTTCCCATCCAGCTCCTACTTCTAACCCTTTCCAAATGCCCTCTTTCAAATTTTTAGTCTCAATTTCTTTAGTTGTCACATACTTTTATGTGACACACATCTACATATAAAGACACACACACACACACACACACACACACACACACAAACACTCATATTTGTTACAACTATAATGAGGTGATAGAGGTAGTAACTTGAAGTAAATCATGTGTATACATATACAAAAATTAATCAATTAAGAAATGAACAATACAATCAGCTGAATCCATTTGCTGTTGCTAATTGGTATATGTTTGATGCTTTCTTGGATAATGAATGGTGATATCTCTATGTCCAAATCCCAAGAATATAGCATATGGTGATGTGCTGTCTCAGAGGATTTAGAAATCTTTTGATTTGAAGGAGCAATCAGGCTGAACTGGACAGAGTTAACAGTGAACCACATCCAGACTCACAGGAGTTGTAAGTCCTGACTGCCTGTAAAGTTCTCAAAAATGTCACTGAATAGCAGATTTGTTTCTTCTGATGAGCTCATGATTGTGAGACTGTGATTCTGCTCAGGTTTTGACCTATATCATTTAATTCCTCAGCTTATAAAATGTTCTATAGCCTAGGATTCAACATCCTTGTTTCTCTCTACATGGGATACTTTTATTAATGAAAACTCATGTGTTTTCTCATTATAAGAATATCTATCAGGGCTAGAGAGATGTCTCAGATGGTAAGAGCACAGGCTGCTCTTTGAGAAGTTCTGAGTTCAATGCCCAACAACCATATGGTGGCTCACAACCATCTAGAATGAGATCTTGTGCCCTCTTCTGGTGTGCAGGCATGCATGCAGGCATATCATTGTATACATGAGTAAATAAATAGTTAAAAAAAATAATAAAACGAGTATCTATCTTCTTTTTCATTTTATCTACACAGAAAATGTATATATAAACATTAGGAAGTGTCCTGGAT
Organism: Peromyscus melanophrys; assembly: GCA_902168415.1. Classification (NCBI taxonomy): domain Eukaryota; kingdom Metazoa; phylum Chordata; class Mammalia; order Rodentia; family Cricetidae; genus Peromyscus; species Peromyscus melanophrys. The sequence goes on from CABHPR010156056.1 coordinate 22,690, forward strand.
GTACCTTTGATAACACCTTTTACTTATAAACGTTAGCATTTCTTTCAAGAAAATTTTAGCACTATCCATTAAGCAGAAGAAGTGGACTTCACACTCTGTGTTGCTACTAAAAGATACTTCACTAATCAGAGCCAGCATGAGACCTGTCAGCTGCTGCACCATGATAATGTGTAGACACTGGAACAGCATATGTTTATAAATTTTAATAACATTTTGTTAGAAGTTCTAACACATATAAGTATTCCATGACTGACCTTCATTATTGAATTTTTGTTTCATATTTAATTTTACTTGTCTACTAAAGTGATTTTTTTCAAAGTTATTATTTTAACCAATAATTAATGAAATAGATACTCTTTAACTATGTGCTTGATACACTTCAATGTATAATGGGCATGTCAACTACAAGCTTTCTTTAAATGGCTTATGCAAAAAGAAGTCAGTTTCCGTCTTTCCCTGTAAGTGAGAAATATAAGCATAGCTCCATCCATTCCCTTTGTAAGCAATGATGAATGATACCTCACTAAGCCATCTCTATAGCATCCCAATATGTTTGGCTGCTTAGAGAATTGTGTCAATTTTATAGCTCATTCTCTTGTGAACCAGAATATTCATCCACTTTGGTCTACTTTTCTTAAACTAAATATGTTATTCACTCGTGTTTCTCAATAGCATTTTGTTTTCTTATAATTATCACTGTACTTCTTCGGTTCTTCTCCTATTTCAAGACCCATCTCAAACCTGTGCTTGTTTCTGAGGTTTTTAAGGGCTTCCCAGCTGACACAAATATGTTGTTTTTTAAAATTTATTTTTAATCTTCTATGTTGTTTTTTGCCTTTGATTTTAACTTAAGAAACAATTCTATGTCCATTTTTATATTTGGAAATGTGTATGTTGTCTCAGGGTTCTGTGCAGAGCAATACACATGCCTGGTTTAATATACAGTTCTTTACTTGTTGATTTCTGTGTTTATGCGACTATGGAGTTATCATTTGAATGGTATTCCTGTCTTCTTTTATCACTTATCCAAAAATAAGTACATAAGATAAAATGATTTGCACCTGGAAGATAAAATGAACCATCACAGACACATTATCACATGTGTAGGTACACACAGACACAACACAAACACACACATGTGCATGCACTTATACACACACCTTCACCAATAGAAGTCATAAACATATAAGCATGGGATGTGCTTTCATTGGGTAATTTTGTTGAATTAGCCATGGAAATGTTCTAAAAGGATTCTCTGTTTCTGCTTCTGTCACAAGTAAATCAGTGTTCTTGTCTTAACAGGTGTGTACCTTGTGTGAGTACCTAAATATTTCTGAGCTCTCTGCTCCCACATGACCATCTCAGAATCATTCATTGTGAGTGGTTTGTGTGAGTAGTAGTGTTTCATTGAGGCCATTAGTTCAAATTCCTCATATATTATATGAGTTTCCATTCATGACATTTTTGCCATTTTATTGTACAGAATATATTCAAGTAAAACACATTGCTAACGTCTCCAAAATTACACTTGAGACAAGCATTTCAACATTTCTATTCAAAATGATCTAATATTAATTCTTGGTTGGGTGTTGAATAATGCTTTTCACACTGCCATGTCATTTTTTTCTATACATAACTCTATCAAAATGTCATTTAAAAAAGAATCCTGCAAAAGAGACAAAAACAATTGATAACCTAACTCTGCTTATAAAACAATGTGCATCTATTTTTCATAAATTTATTTGACATGTAGGGTTCACTAATCAGTTCTCCTAGGCAACTTCAATATATAGATCTCTAAATGTAAAGCATAATTCAAAGTTCTTAACAATCTCAAAAATCAGATAATTTAGCAATCAATATGTAAGACTGTAAAAGTTAATTTTTTAGCTTACATTTGGGATGTTATGTTGATGAGACTTTATGTGTATAGCTTCTGACTTTAGTAGTAGACAAAGTATTATAGCAAATTCCCTGATCCTCTAATTCTGACTTTTATTCTTTGGCCTTTTTCTAAAAGGTTCCAGAGCTTTAGATATGAGAGTGTTGTGTGGATGTGTCTATTGGGACTGGGCTCCACAACTGCATTTTGATAGGTTGTAGTTGGGTTTCTTGTAGTTGTATCCATCTGGTTTAAAGAGAAGTTTCTTTGATGAGTAGTGAAGACCATACTTGTCTTGGGATTTTAAGGCAAATGTTTATAGATATATTTGTATATACATATACATATATATATATATTTGTATATGCATATATATATATTTGTATATATACATATACAAATACACTTGCAATAACAGTAAGTGAAAGAGAACATGATATCGAAGGAAATCAGGGAGATGTATATGGAAATGTTAGAGAGATGAAGCAAGAAATGTCATTATAATTTCAAAAAAATCAAAGTTATTTTTCTGCTCTAAAGATTACAAAGGTTGGTGATTCAGGTGAGTCAATTTCAAAAAGCTCCTGTGTTCTTATATTTGATCTGTGCTAGTTCAGAATTAGAGAAGCTCTTACACATGAAAACATCTGCACTTACATGTATCTGCATGGAATAATAATGGGATATTAGTGAGATGAACACATAAATGCACAGGACACAGTGAGATTTGAGTTTTCAGTCATATCCTGGAATTTTCTTGCATTAGAACAGTTTCTGATAGAGCATTTACAGTGATCTGTGTGATGAAATACACATTTGTTTTCTGTAAATTTCCCTCAAAGAAAATGTAAACAATGTTTATTATTGTGTGAATAAGCTTCTATAATTAAAAGATCATTATGTATGATCTCTATATAGTGAAGAAGTCATGTTAAAAGAATAAACAGAACTAACTTAAAAGCCACATTATTAGAATTTTTACAGGTTTATAATGTCTATACACGGAAATTAGACAAGCATTCTCTTGAGCACAAGCAACATTGACCTTGTGTCTCAACCAAAATGAATATTGAATAAAACAGATTGCTGATCATCTCAAAATGACACGTGGGAAAACGCTGAATGTTACTTGTTGCTTTAAAAATAACACCTAAAAAGAACAACAATGCCAGTAACTGTGGCTCCGTCAGCACTATCTAAAGTAGGAGATATGCAGTTTGGCATCACCTATCACGGCAACAGCTTCTTTATTGTCATCTGAATTTTCACATGAAGAATCTTGTAATACAAAAAGCTATTGTTATTTGAGGAAACAATGTGCTTTATTACAAACTAAAATCATAAGAATTTGTCTCTAAAGTAATAATCTTAAATTATTAATGCAAATAAATGAAATCATACCACACAATGTTCACTTTAGGTATTAATTTATTTGTAAAAAATGATAGATTATTTAGAAAATATTTGAGGACAAATACAATAGAAAATTAATGATAGTTTATCTACAAATAAAGTTTTAAAAACAGCTTTATTATTTACAAAAATGTCCACATTGGTTGCATATTTTGAATATATTATTAATATGGTGATAAAATGTTAAGCATTTTATCTTAACTACATTCTTAACTTTAAACAAAATTTTAAAATTCAGTCTATAAATTCATTAAATATTTAGTGGTTTTTCTAAATGTGTAAATATACTAGGAATAAATAGAAGTTTTTTGTCTTTAAGGAAAAATCTAATTAGTTAATTACTGAAGAATTACTGAAATGTAATTAAATTAAGAAAATAAGACCTGTGTGAGAAGTGTTATGTTAATAATTACTAGTAGATCTCCATTTAGAGATAAAAAATAAAACATTATTTCTAAGGGTTTAAGATACTTCTGGGAATGGGAAGGGGCTTGAACTTGTCTTTAATTCATTTTATAGACACAAACACAAGTTCACAAACAAGACCTGTATGTTTTCTAATGTATATACCACATATAAATTATCTACAAAAATCTGGCTGTTGGGACTGGATATCAGTGGTTAAGAGCACCTGCTGCTCTTGCAGAGGACCTGAGTTCAGTTCCCAGCACCCACATGGTAGTTCATGACCATCAGTAATTCTAGTTCACAGAAATTCAATACCCTCTTCTGATGTTCTCAGGCACCAAACATGCATGTGGTGTACAAACATACATGCAGGCAAAATACTCCTAAACATAAAAATAAATCTAAAAATCTGGCTATTAAATTAAACAATATTTCAGTTACATAAATTGAGATGTTGCCTTTATTTTCAAATATGAGATTGCTTAAGAATAGAATAATTTTAAAGCATTTGCAACATTATCATTTTTTCTATTCAATATATTTCACGTATAGAGAATGTATGCATCTAAAGAAGAATGTATATAGGTGAGCAGAGTCATATATATAGACCAACTACAACTACAAAACTCTGAAGCCTCAGGGAAGTTTGGGTCTGTCAATAGTGATGTCTCTTTTATATTCTTGTGAAAGGCTATTTTAAA
>CABHPR010156057.1:0-41585 GCA_902168415.1 Peromyscus melanophrys
TAGCCCATGAGAGGTAGTCCCAAACTGAATAAAAAAAAGACCACCCACCTGATCAGAGTATTCATTAATGTCCCTCTCCGCTTCTTGACTACAGCTTCAATGTGACCAGGTGTTTCATGTGCCTAATTCCTCCCATGAGGGACTATACCCTAAAACTGTAGACCGGTATAAGTCCTTTGTGTCTTGAGTTACTTCTGTTAAACATTTTTGTCACAGCATTCAGAAATATTCTTTTGAATATCATATATATCATGTTATATTACATCATAAACATCCTAAGGGTCCTAAGAAGATACACAGAAGAATTAAGTTCCTTGGCAACATCCTTCTGATGAATCAATTACTTGCTTTTTTTCCTTGGCTACTGACTCCACTTGTGAACAAGAATTTTGTAAAATCCATAGAAATATACATATTTTTGTAAAGTTCGTGGAAATACATATAATTTTAATTCCATTCCGTGAAGGATGAGTGCTGTTCACTCACCTTCCTGCTTTTCCTCACTCTGCCTCACTTTCACTGCCTTTGGTGTCACAGTTCAAGAAATTCTGATCAGGACCCAGATTTTGTTCAGTTCTTCTTGTTTTTATTTCATTTGAAAAATGTTTTAAGAATTTAGGAAAGAAACATGGTTATCTATTAAATGGATAAAAACAAGTTAGCTAGAAAGATAGCATTATCAACACTGGAAACCATTTATGCAGATGTAAAGGATAATAAAATGTAGAACAGAATATTCAGAAAAAAGAGAAAATGAGTAAACTCACCTCTTATTCCCATCCCCAAATAAATAACAATTAATTAATTAATTAATGACATTCATCAAATATTACAAACATTACCAGCAAACCCAAGAACCTTAACACACACATAGATTGAAGACTATCCAGTCCAACCCCCTACCAAATACAGAAAGGTTTTCCATCTTCACTGTAAAAATTCAGTAAACACAGTTGCAGCTAACTTACTACTTCATCATCAACATATGCTGCTTTAAGGATAGGTGTTTATAGTTATACTTTTAAACCAACCAAATATTTCCTTGTAACTTCAGCCTCAGTTGAACAAACAGGAATGCTATATCTTCAGGCACTTGAAAATGGCTATGCTGAGGCCTCCTCACCAGGTGATGATCTTTACGAAGGTTAAGATTTCTTCTGGTTCCCTGCAGTTGGCCTATTTAATGTGGGACATTGTGAATGAGTTGGGAAAGTTCCTAACAAAACCTAGTGCGCATGCCCCTAACCCAGCTCACTCATACCAGCTCGTCATATCTAGCCTATCTCAGGATACATGGCTCACACACCAGTTTCACCCACTGAGATCCCCAGAACCAAGCTATCCTCACATTCCCAGAACTAGCTACAATCCCACAGTTCATGCTTCAGGACAGCATGAGGTAGACTAGGTTCCCACATGAGACATCAGATAACAGAAAATTACAAACCAATATCTCTGATCAACATAGATGTAAAAATCCTCAATAAAATACTTGCAAACTAAGTCCTGGTATATGTCACATAGCTCATCCACCACAATCAAGCTGGTTTTATTCTAGAGATGCAGTGATGATTCAACTTAAAGAAGTTAATATATAATAAATCATATAAGTAGACTTAAAGACAAAATTACATGATCTTCTTAAGAGATAGAGAAAATGTCTTTAATGAAATCCAGCATGTCTTCATGATGAAGGGCTAGAGGGAGTAGGTCTGGCACATACATCAGTGGAATAATGGCTCTATAACAAACCTACCAATATCACCTAATGGAGACAACCAGAAAGTTATCCCATTAAATTAGGAATGGGGAGAGCTATCTACTATCCCCACCCCTTTTTAGCAGTTCTTGAAGCACTGCCTGGAATAAGACAGGAGAGGGAAATCCAAGGACTATAACAAGAATGAAAAAAAGTATCCCTATTTGCAGATTATACACATCACACATAAGAGATCTCAAAAATTTCACCAAAATATTCCTAGAAATGATGAACATTTTCAGCAAGTGTCAGGATATAACATCATTTTTTAAAAATCAATAGCCATTCTACAGACCACTAATAATTATGTCAATGAGGAGATCATGGAAATAGTCTCATTTACAAGAGCTTCAAAAATACCTAAAAATAACTTGGTATAACTCCACGAAGGAAATGATAGGGCTCTACAATAAAAACCTTAACTCTCTGAAGAAAGAGATTGAGGAAAACACTAGAAGATGGAAAGACTTCCCTTGCTCATGGGTTATTAGAATAAATATTGTGAAAATTACAGTCCTACTAATAGCCTTTTACAGATTCCGTGCAATTCTAACCAAAATTCCTATGATATTCTTCATAGATAGAGAAAAAAAATCCTAAAATTCATATGGAACCCCAAAAGACGTTGGATGCTCAAAGCAATCCTGAGCAAAAAGAACAATGATGGAGGAATTACCCTATGAGATTTCAAGCTATATTACAGCAGGATAGTAATAAAAACAGCATATTACTGGCACAAAAACAGAGATCAATGGAACCAAATAAAATATCCAGACATAAGTCCATATGACTACATCCATCTAATATTTGACAAAGATGTAAAAAATACACACCAGATAAAAGACAGCATCTTCAAAAATGGTGCTGGGAAAACTGGATATCTGCCTGTCAAATGTAATTAGACCCTTATCTATCACTGGGCTCCAAGCAGATCAAAGAACCCAGTTTGAACCCTAAAATGGCTAAAAGAAATATAGGCAGTGCCCTGCAAGATATAGGTGTGGGAAAGGACTTTCTAAATAGGATTCCATTTACTTAGGAATTAAGAGCAGTGATTGACAACTGTGACCTGATGAAGTAAAAAATGTTTCTGTACAGCAAAGGAAACAATAAATTAAGTAAATAAGAGGAAGCCCACAGCATGGGATAGAATATCTGCCAGCAAGACATCCAATAGAGGATTAATATAAAAAATATATAAATAACTCAAAGACAAATAATCAAGAAAAGAAATGACCCAACAACTGAGTGTGGGGTCCTAGCCTCAGCTGTTACATCTATAATACAGTTCCCTCATTTAAGGTTCAGAGAACAGCATGGAGGAGGGAATGGAAAAATCGTAAGAGTCAGGGGACCAAAATCTGCTGTGAGACACTGTCTTCTATATATGACAGGGGAGCTGCTCTCATAAAATCTCAGCAATATGGTTTTCCAAACAAGAACTGAACAAATGCAATACCAGTTGGTATGCCTACTGGGAAGGGGAAAGTCTCATTGGGTCCCCATCTCTACATGAAAAACCACAAGCAATTAACCACTACTAAGAGAGGGAGAATTATACTTCCTAGGGATGACTGTCCTAATTGGTTATCAAGTGGTCATCCCTAAAAACATGCACATACAAGCAACATAAATAGACTCAGCAGGTTGTAGTTATGCATGTATTTGTTTATATTTGCACACACACACACACACACACACACACACACACACACACACACACATATATATATATGCAATTATAATAACAAAGAAAAAGAGGCCATGGATTTGAGGGGGGTTGGGAGAGGGACATGTGAAGGGTAGATGGAAGGAGAGGAAGTGGGGGAGAGAGATGATATTTTAATGAAACATAAAATTTAAAAAATCATAAGAGGAAAAAATGGAGACTATGGCTATGAACAAAGAATTCTTGAATAAAGAAATAAAAATCGTTAAGAACTGTCTAAAAAAGTAGAGCAACATCCCTAGCAACTGGCAAAATGGAAAAAAGAAAACTTTGAAATTTCATCTTACTCCAATAAGAATGGCTAAGATCAAGAAACAGTGAACAACAAATGTTAGTGAGTATATGAGAAAATGGAAACCCTCATTCATTGTTGTTACAATTGCAACAATTGATAAGGACAGCCATTCCGGAAGGGAATTAAGGGAACTAAGAAAATATGCTGAGTGAGGTAATCCAGACCCAGAAAGAAAATTGCCAAATGTCCCCTTTTATTTGTAAATCCAGCCCCAAAGCTTTAGATGTAAGTGTAGAACCTGAAATAACCACAGAAACCAGGAAAGTAAAAAGGGAACATGATGGAGAGGGATGAACTCTAGAATAGGAATAGTAGGATACAGGTGCTGTGAAGGGGTAAATGTGAAAAACAGCAGGAATTTAAGGAGGTAGGAAGGAGATCAGCACAAACAGGACCTGTTTGAAGATGTCCATGGCCCATGTTGCCACCAAAGGCCACATAGATTCCTGGGGTCTGGGCCACAACCTGTGGCCATGAGGTTGTCCTAGGGCTATGCTGCGACCAGGGACATCCTGATCTGAGTGGCTTCCTCTGTCACCCAGGGCCATAATGTTGTCCAGGCCAGGACTGCTGCAGAGGGCCATGTCTGGGTCTGAGTTGATGTCTGGGGCTCTGGTTGTCACCGAGGGCCATGCAGATGACTGGGGTCTGGTTGTCCACCTCCGAACATGTCAGTCTCCAAGGACCATGCTGTACCCAGGGCCATGCTGATCTGGGTGGCTGGTGCTGCCACCTGGAGCCATGGAGATGTTCTGGCACAGGCCACTGCCTAGGGCCATGTCTGTGTCTGTGACCCTGAAGATGCTCCAGTCTTGGGTAATGTCCGTGGCTCCAGTTGCCACTGAGGGCCCTGTGGATGCCCAGGGTCTAGCCAGCCACCTGGGAATATGTTGGTGCCAGGACAGGGATGAGGAATGCTGTAGCTGCGGTGATCTGAGTGACCTGTGCTGCCACTGATGCTGTTGTGGCATTTGGGCCAGAGCTGCTGCCAAGGCCCATGTCTGGGTCCATGGTCCTGCTAGAGCTGGGGCCAGGGGTGATATCCATGGTTTGTGTTAGAAAGGGAGTTATTAGAACCATGCTGTGCTGAGCCAGCCCTGTCCTTCACTGGCCCTGGAATGGCTGGTCCTGCCCCTCAGTGGATATTGCAGCAGGCAAGCTGGCCCTACCCCTCAGGGGAGAGCTTGCCCCTGCACCCACGAAAGATGGCCAAACCACTCACCATAGGTTTGCACCTATGCCTCGTCTCATCTGCCATGCAATGGCAAGGGTAAGGGAAAGATGTCCTCCCCTTTCTGCCCCTTGCTACCTGTGGCAGGTGAGAGAGAGATGGCCTCAGGGTCACAACAGTGAGAGAACTAGTCCTGCCCTACACAAGCTACAGCACACAGGACAGCAGGCCCTGCACTCCAGCTGAGCCACACTAGAGCTGACCCTGTTGTTGGGGTGCACGGAAGCCAGCCCTGGGGGCAGGAGAGCTGCCCCTGTCCCCTCTTAGGCCCCCACAGCAATGGGAGAGAGGACCCTGCACCTTGCCTGGGCAAAACAATGAAGCTGGCCCTGGTGATAGGAGTGAGGGGGACCCAGATCTGAGGACCCGAGAGCAGGAGAACTGGCCATGCTCCTTGCTGTAGGTGCATTGGGTGAGCTAGCTGAGGTAGTGTCGGAGAGTTCACGCGGGTAGCGACAATGAAGGAAAGCTAGCCTAGCGAGCTGACCAACCCAGCTACCACTCAGCCCCAGAACTGGGACCCCAACATCCACTGCATCTATGAACTGTTAGAACATGTGAAGGAAACGAACCTACAGATCCAACACAGCAGACTCTCCATGACACAGGACAACAACAGGATGTCCATGAGGAGCCCCAGGGAGAGCCCATTATCAGAGGTGTAACAGAAACCAGCGGACTCACTGGAGCCAGACCCGTGACTCCTGGCAATGAACACTTACAAGTAAAGATGCACAGACTAAAGGGTAAACTGTGTGACTGAACAGGCCACACTACAGTTTCCACGACAAGATTCTTCTTCTTCTTCTTCTTCTTCTTCTTCTTAATTGTTGTTTTTGTTTTGGGTCTTTGTTTTGTTTGACCTTTGGTTTTTCTTTTAAATTTGGTTTTGATTTTGGGGGAAGGTTGCAAGGGGCAGAGGGCAGATGTAGGAGATAGGGCGATATGTGGGATTGGAATGCATGATGTGAAATCCACAAAGAATCAATAAAAGTTAAAACAAAACAGCAGTAATTTAACTGGGGAGGTAGAAAGGAGACCAGTACAGAAGGAGGGGGAAAGAGGAGGGATGAACAATTTTAAGGATTTTTGAAAAAAGTAGAGAAACATATCATTATGTTTACTTAAAATACACTTATAATATATACGGAATATATAGATAGACATTAACTGAAGTTATGGTACTTGGGCTTACAATGATTCCCCCAAGAGTGATAGACATCTAACAAAAATATTAGTTCCAAGCATGAGAAATCTTCCTTCACAATTTTTATTAGGGGAGTCTACGAGACTCCCCAAACAATATAGACTATTGCCACACCCTTGGTTGTCTCCCAGAACTTGAAGGAAAGGCCTTATTGCTGAAGATGCCACATGTTTTGGAAACAGGACTTGAAGAAACAGAGCTAGAACTCAGCTAGAACTCTCTCATAGTATTAAGTGCTGTACAAGCTGCCAATGTGGGAAGACAGCGAGAGCGATCAATAATCCTATCCTACTGTAAAGCATGATAACAACAACAATGACCAGCACAACAAGAAATTCACAAACTTTCAATCAGTGCCCACTCAATAGGAGGGAAAGTGTGCTTTGTACTGTAAACTGAGCCAACTACCCATGGCTGGTGAGGCCATGAATCCTAGAGGAGTATCTACTACTGCCACTATCCTAAACCAGTATAATTCCAAGCTGCATGCTAAATATTATCCGTATTCCCACAGCTAAGTATTCCCTATCCATCAAAGAAGCTTCTTTTGGTAGCAGAGACCATCACAGAAATCCACAAGTGATAAAAATACAGAAGATAAGTGACTGTGGGTCACCTGACTCCAATTGGTACATCAGCAGCACAATCTCTTTACCTAAGGCTCAGGGACAGTTATGGAAGAGGGGCCAGAAATACAGTAAGAGCAGAAAAACACAATTTCTACTGCAAGTTAGTGTCTTTTATATACAACAGAGAAGCTGAACACAGGAAACCTCAAACAACGTTGTTGCCGAAACAAGGCCTTCATAATGACTACACCAGTTGACATGGCTTGGGGAAATCTTACAAGGCCCACCTCTAGATGAAGAGCTACAGGCAAGTAATGGCTACTGAGAGAGGGAGTATCAATCTTTTCCAAGAATGAGTCATGTGATAGGTATGCAATACCAAGTGGTCAGTTCTAAACACATGTATATGAGCAATACCAAATGGACTCAGCAGATTGTACTTTTATAAACCTGTGCATGTCTATAACAAAATAATGAAGAAAGAGATCAGCAATTTGAAGAGGAGTTGGGGGTACAAGAAGAGTAGAATGGGTAAAAGAAGTATTTTTATAAACAGTACTCAAGTATAAAATTCTTTTAAAAATTAAATTTTAAAAATCAGTGTACAGTATGTCAAGGATGACTTCCCAGAACAATCTTTCCATCAGTTCCACTTCGGAGACAAATGACAGTGACTTAGCATTTCTTATTTTTAGGTTCTTAATGAGTAATTTCCATTTCTTGAGTAAATGTCCATAATTATTCTTAATAAGCACAATTCATTCTAGCATTTTATTAGTGACAGAATGAAATTTCATCAGGAAATAGTTTTGAACACTCACACACACACACACACACACACACACACACACACACACACACACTGCATACATTGTCCATTGTAGATTCATATGTCTGCAGATTAAAAAATATATTTGTCTGTGAGTTCGAGGCCAACCTGGGCTACCAAGTGAGCTCCAGGAAAGGCGCAAAGCTACACAGAGAAACCCTGTCTCAAAAAAAAATATATTTGTTTTATTTAATATTATTTTCCCTCTTATCCCTAGTGATTTTCTAATTTTTCTTCATGATTTTAAGGCCTTCAACAACATTTGCAGGATCTCTTTTTCCAGCTTTCTCAGCAGCAAAAAGACTATAAATTGCTTCATGTTGGATTTAGTTAATTGCTCAGATCATAATAATAACAAATGACATACTAGTTATGAAAATCTGTTGAACTTTCATAGTTCCTATGAAGTCTCTGTTTTCCTATCTGTAACAGGAGCTAGTAAGTGTCACTATACAGATCTTAAGTGAGATTCTGGATGCTTTGCAAGAGCTGTGATGTCATTCACAAAATGACATTTGGTGTCATGTGAAGAAATGGCCATTTCTTCCATGGTCCATGCTCTGTTTCCTCAACTGCAAAACAGTAAGAGGCCTCTCAAGTCCATCTGTTGGTAGCCATTCAAAGCTTCATGGAAATAGCAGTGTCATCTCCAGGAGACATGTAATAGCTCGCAGCACAGAAGAGGTAGAAGAAAACACCAAGTAATTAAAAGTATCATATGTATGTTAAAATTCCTGTTCAATGTTGGATCAGCTAGTATCAGTATTTGTAGACTAGAACTACTTAAGGAAGTTACAGCAATCTTAAAATGCCGCTTCCCCAGTCAACTCCGACAGGAAGCAAGTACTTCAAAATATGCAGGAGCTGCCTTCCAACCCAGCCTTCCCAATTTCATTACTTTCTTTGAACATCACCACCTCTTACAAAGTAAATAAAACTAAATGATTCAGGTGTTCCTTATTTTTTTAGCCTCAGACTTATGATGCTGTCTGACTGAAAAGACAATTTTATCTGACTAAGTTATAGATCATTAAGCTGAAAAAAAAAGTTTGCCTGTTACTGCTGTTTTTCCATCTTGCCCCATCTTGTCTCATTAGCGGGAACTGATTGAGCATGAAGGTGTTCTCTGGCTGTCAGTAGATAAAGTAGGTACTCTTGGCTTTCATCTGTTCTGAATTCTCCTTGTCTCATTATCTTCCCAAGGTCAGATTCTCTGACACGGAGGCTGCTTGCTTAGCACTCCATCCTGGCAATTATCTGCCAGGCAACCTTAACCACAATAAGGTTTCTCATCAGCAGCATCACAGTAGTATGGGCACCAGAATTCCCTGATCTGATCAGTGCACCTTCAAACTCCTTTCTCAAATATTAAAGAATCAAAGATCAGTGTGGTTTATTCGGGATTGTAGCCTATTGTTTCCAAGGCCCCATCTTAATGTGATATATTGTTTAAGTTACAACTTCATACAGATCATACAGTCATCATGCTCAGTCTACTTCATATTGGGACAGCTACTATCACAGACATCACACTTTGGGGGGCTCTAATCCTTAAATGGATTTGGCGTTTCAATGAAAGGAATATAACTGCAAAGCTACACAGTCTTGATTCATGAATCTGTCTTCCTTCCTCCATTAGTAATCGCTGCAAGATTACTCCTGCATGCCTTTGTGAGGCTGTCAGGTTGGGCCAAGTAAGGAAAGGATGCTTTCAGCACATGCCCTGGGAGCATGCTTCCAACAAGAGCGATTAGGGAAGGTGAATGTTGTCACAGCAGCTGTCTGTAAGGTCTGTATTACCTTGTTAAGAATTTCTGTAAGAAAAAGAAAGAAACGTACTTCTACTTAAAACTACATAGAGGTGGGTCTGTTCAGAGACCATAGTCTCCTTTGTGTATTTGGAGATGAACCTCAGTCATTTATAATATGTTCAGAACACACAGTGGCTAGATAACTCTATACTTAAGAATTAAGTTCCTCTCAATTTAAACGCCAATGCATTAAACTAGGAGTGCCTTTTTCCATACTGGAAAGATATGTGTAAATGCACACTTCTTTTTGTGGAGGAGGAGTGACCAATTCATCTGGGAGGTGTCCAGACCACCAGGCAGCAGGATACAAGGTGTGAGCCTTCTGCAAGTTAAATAATCTGCTTGCCAGGAAAAATCAAGCCATCTGCCCTCTTTTTAACACAGCCTTATGACTTTTCTGTACAAACAGAACACTCCTCGGTCCAAGAAGGGCTAAAAGCCATTACACTCCCTATACTCTACAAAGTCACAGATCTCAGGACCCACCCTCTGCTCAAAACTTACCTGGGTCATATAGTAGCATCTATTTTGATCTCATCATGAAATAATAAAAACAAAAGAATTTGAGCTATCTCCTGCTACTTATCCAAAAGTGTATCCGTAAACCTTACACCAAAAAAGAATATGCCTCAATAACTCTTCTCTGGTAAATACACAGTGGCCTCAATAGCATATATATTTATGTAACAGTGGTAAGGGGTCACAGCTCTGTAGTCCTCTAAAAATCTGCAAGATTCTAAATGACATGTTCCTTAAATTTCTGGTCAGTTTTTTGAATCTTCAATATTTGAGCCCTGTGAAATTAAAGCTATTCAAGCCAATAGCTAATAAAACCAGCAGTCTAACTTTAGGACTGAACATCATGATAGTTATTCTGTTCTCCCAAGCCCTAAATTAATCAATAATCCAATGGGTCCTCTACCTTATTTGCAGAACCATCTGGAAGATCTTAGATGTTTCTCTACATCATAATTTTGCATGATTAGTAAAGAAGAGTATTTAAAATGAATAATATTAAAAAGGGGGTCACTTCATGTTTTAAAAGCAATGCTATTTCTTAGAGACAGGGGATATCTTGGGACTTCTGCTGCTACGATAAAACACTATGACAAAAAACAACTTGGAAAAGAAAGTGTTCATTTCAACATTCAACTTCTTATAGGCCATCATCCAGGGAAGTCAGGGCAGGAAGTCGAGCAGGACAGGAACCTGGAGGAGGAACTGAAGCAGAAGACATTGAGGAATGCTGCTTATTGGCTTTCTCCCCATGACTCACTCAGTCTACTTTCTTATGTACTTCAGGACTGCCTGTCCAGGGGTGGCACCACCTAAAATAGGCTGAACCCTCACACATCAATCACTCCTTAAGAACATGTCCCCACAGGCTTGCCTACAGTCCAAACTTATGGTGGCATTTTTCTTTATTGTGATTCTCTCTTCCCAGATAACCTCAACCTGTGTCAAGCTGATAACAAAAACTAGCCAGTACAGACAGGTTAGTCCTTTGTTGAATTTTGATTAAGTTTTTCACTTCTTTGAGGATTCGACCCACATGTAATGTACATCTATCATGACATGAGAAGGTAGAGACTTCAAATGATAGGACAATTCATTGCTTGCATCACTAGATTATGAAAAATGGAATATATTTTTCTAACTAAAGCCAAAGGTAAATATACTGGACCTAGAGCAGTGGAAAATCTGGAATCCTCCTTGCTTTTTTATTTATTTTGTTTTGTTTTTAAGCACATGTACGAATTGACTATATTCTTTAAAACTGTTTTTAATCTATCAAGTTATTTAGTGGTAATAAGTAACACTTTATGAATCCTATGACAGATAATATACTAAACACTTAAAAGTGTCTCATTGTGTCCTCCCAACAATCCAATGACAGAGGTGCATTTATCATTCCCACCTTTCATATTAAACAAATAATGTTTTTTGTTTTATAACACCTAGTGCAGACTTAAAATGAGACCTGGCATGAGAGGTGCACTGAGAAAGATCTAAGCCTGGAGAGGAACATAGAAAATTTTCAGTCTTAGGTCACTAAAATGTATTAAGACAAGGAGCAAAAATGTGTCCATCTGAACAGTTCTAATATGCTTTATTCTCATTACTATTTCTTGTACATTGACTTTCCTTTTCATTATTGTCCTCCCTAAATTAAGTAATAGAAACAAATGAAGGTTATAAAACATACATTTATATAATTTCTGTTCTAAAGAGTTAGAATAAAGAGCTCTAATGAATGTAACCATCTTAACCATGATGAATAACTCCACAGGGAAGACTGTTTGGAGGGACAAAACAGGATTTGTTTGTTACAAGCCTCCTTTCGCTACCAAGAGATTATTTTTATTTATAAATCTCGTCTGCATTTTGTTTTAACAGGACAACCATTTTTTTCCACCAGGTTGGGAATGAAGGTATACTGGAAGCCAAGTATGCCCTGGATTTCCTTCTTCAGGATTTTTCATTCTTTATGTGTGCCCTTTAAGAGGTGAGACACCATCTCCTGGTCTTAGAAAGGAAGCCCAAAGAGAATCTATTACCGTAAAACATCACCATGAGTCTTATCACATTACTTGACAGTATCACTTTAGTTAATGTTGACTTAGTGTTTCTATTATAAACCCAATTTACTGAAGGGGGAGGGTAGGGAGGAGAGATAGGATCATACTTCAGCCCTGTGAAATGACATGAGGCTGAAAGCAGGTGGCCAACCAGGGTAGAACTTCTAAGCCATGACACTTAAAGGAACTATGATTCATCTGCCTCTGTACCTACATTATTCAAATAAGGTGGCACAAACATTTGAAAGATTAATAGAGAACCCAATGGCTTTGCCTGTTAAAGTACCTCCTCCCTGTCATAGTTCAGATTACACAACTGAACTAAGAGAAAGAAAAATGATGTAATAAGAGAGGAAATAAACCAGGAAATAGAACCAAGTTCAAGGGCTCTTCCTGGTGTTTAACCACATCCTGATCAAGCCATTACAGTTTACATAAGGAATGGAGGATGTCTTCATTCTATGAACCATAACTTCACAGATGTTGCCTGAGCAGGACAGAAAGAGACCAGTCTGAGAGTGTGCACTGAAGCTCAGCAGCCACAGTTCAAATGACGAGCAGTATCATTGCTTTCATCACACAAAAGTAATCCCAAATCATTTGGACTGGACCCCTCCCACTTTGCTCTTCCACATCTCTAACAATTCCACTGTAATTTTCACAAACCTCCAAAATCTAGTATATGAAACAAACATGTGACACTTGACTTTGTGAGTCTGGCTTATGTTGCTTCATACAGTGATCTCTTTACTTTCATCCAGTTACTGAAAATGCCATCAATTTGTCTGTTTTTATGGCTGAATAAAATGGTGACACAAGCCTTTAATCCCAACACTTGGGAGAAGCAGGTGCATCTCTGTGAGTTCAAGGTCAGCCTGGTCTACAGAGCAAGTTCCAGGGCAGCCAGGGCTACACAGAGAAACCTTGTTTTGAAAAACAATAATGTTATAACATTTTGGAATTATCCATGTGAGATAAATATCTAGTTATAGATTCCTCTGATCCTATGAGCTGTCTCTTCACTCTGGTAATTGTGTTCTTTGTTCTGAAGAAGCCTCTTTTTCATGTATATTTATTTATGCACATCTACACACTCTCTCACATCACCACATGTATATAGAGGGAGTTGGTTCTCCCTTCCACCACGTGGGTTCTGGAAATTGAACTCAGGTCATTAGGTTGGGTAGCAAGTGCCTTTACCTGCTGAGCTATTTTCCCAGCCCTTTTGGTTTGCTGTTTGTTTGCTGTTTTGTTAGTTAGTTTTGCTCTCTCTCTCTCTCTCTTTTTTAACAGAAGGCTTTTTTATTTAATTACATTTATCAATTCTTTTTGTTATTTCCTAACTTACTGAAATTTTATTTAAAAAGTCATTGGCTGTGCCTAGATCATGAAATATTTCCCCTATGTTTTCCTCTACTAATTTTGAAGTATCAGGTCATACTCACATTAAAGACTTTAATCATTTCTGAGTTGATCTTTGGTTATGATTATGTCTACATATTTTATTCTCTTTTCTTTCTGTTGTAAATGGGTTTGTTTTTCAGGCTTCTTTTTCAATGTGTTTCTTCCTGGCATCTAGGAAAGATGCTGCATTGCACTGAATTTGTATCCTGGTCCTTTACTGAATGTGTTTATCAAACCATAAGAATTTTCTCATTGAGTATTTAAGGTCTCAAATATAGGACCATATTGTCCGAAAATAAGGATAATTTTGTCCTGTCCCCAGTTAGATCCCATTTCTTTCTTTCTCTTGTATTGTTCTGCTTAAGAATTCATGGACTATATTAAGAGTAGTGAGAACAGACGCACCTGTATTGTAGGATTATGGTCCCTAGATCTGGCCTGTGCTCTAGTAAAGTAGAAGTCTTCTTCTGAAGTTGCAAACCAGGATAGGCACCTGCGTGTGTGTGTGTGTGTGTGTGTGTGTGTGTGTGTGTGTGTGTGTGTACGCGCGGGTGTGTGTGTAGTCTGGGGTTGTTGGACAGGCTTAAAGAGGTTTTGTGGGCAATGGACAGTGTCTTCTCTGGGGTCCCTAGGATCACTCTGGCCTCTGGTAAAGCTGCCAGGGCTGTGGGCCCTAGTGTGGAGTTCAGGGTGAAGGGGTATAGTCTGGGGTTGCTTGGCAGGCTTTAAGTTCCTCGATTTCTTTAAGTGAGTTTCTCATCTCCTCTTTAAGAACCTCTATCATCATCATAAAGTTGGTTTTACAATCATTTTCTTATGCTTCAGTTGTGTTGAATTGTTCAGGTCTTGCTATTGTAGGACGGCTGGACTCTGGTGATGACATATTTCCCTGGCTGTTGTTGTTTGTGTTCTTACACTTGCATTTAGGCATCTGGATTTGGAGTGATTATAAGTCTAGGTGCCAATTTCTGGATTATTGGGTGGATGTTTTCTTCCTTAGTTTCTGTTTCCTCTCTGGTCTTCTGGCTACTATGGCCTGTGGTTTAGGAGAGGGTCACCTCCCACATTGGGAATTAGACTTCTGATGGCCTGGATGGCCTCTATTCTAGCAAGGGGTTGCTGCCCAAGTTTGAGGCAGAAGTTCTAGATATGTATGTGCATTGCCTCTGATCTGACTGGGGTCCTCTGGGGATGCTGGTCTGGCTTCTGGTGAGGTAGGAGGCCTCTGCCTGGTTTTCAGGGAGTTGGCCTGGTCTTTGGGATTCAGGATGCTGGTCTGGCTTCTAGGGATCAGGATTCTAGCCTGGCCTCTGATGGGGTGGAAGACTTCCACCAGAGGTATGGACTGACATATGGTGATGAGGACAGAAGGAGTACTTGGGGTTATGCTGGGTGGGACAGCAGGAGTTGGGTAGGGTGGTGGCTTACCTGGTTTCCAAGAAACTGAGCTGGCCTCTGATGGGGTGGAAGGCTTCCACCAGGGGTGTGGGCCTTCTCAGCATTCTTAATGAAACTTTTTCTAATTTTGAGTTTGGCTAATTCTTGGTTTTCAAAGACCATGAGGTACAACATTTGATTGTTTATTTACAATCTTAGATTTTTAATGTGTGTGTGTGTGTGTGTGTGTGTGTGTGTGTGTGTGTGTGTGTGTGTGTGTGTATCTATGTGTGGGTATGTTACATGAGCATATATATGCATGTAGCAACAAATAGAGAAAAAAATAGGCCATGAATTTAAAAGACAGGAAGGAAGGAGGATTATATTGGAAGGTCTGGAGGGAGAAAATAAAAGAAGAAATTGAAAAGATTAAAGTATTTATCAATAATAAAATGTAGGAAAATGTATATTTCCTCTTTCTATTATAAAAATATTAATGCTCAGAAGAACATTCTCTAAAAAACGTTACCTTTGAAAATTTCTATGAAAATAAATCTTCAAATGATCTATCAGTTAGCAATCATAGTTGTTTCTTTTTAATGACATGGGGCTAGAGATGCAGGTCAGTTGATAGAGTGCTGGCCTAGCATACATGAAGCCCTGGATTATACACCCAGCACCACATACCTGTTATGGTGGTGCATGCCTGTAATTCAAATACTAAAGAGGTAGAGTCCTGAGGATCAGAAATTTAAAGCTATCCTCAGCTACATAGGTAGTTTGACTCCAGACTGGGCTACATGAGACACTGTCAAAAATTTTTAGAAGGCAATTTTTTTTTTTTTGCAAATTCAAAGTAAATTTGTGCATTGCAATCTACTGGCCCTCCAAGAGTATTGGAATATGAAGAAGAATCATTTATCAAAATTACTGGGGTAGAAACCACAGAATTATGATCTTGTCTATGTTATTCTTTGACTGTGTGGCCTTAATCAAATGATGTGACCCCCTGTGCCTTTGTTTTACATCTGATAACATAAGAAAGTTTGGATTTTGGTGACCTTTGGTGTCATTTTCTCATGAAAATTATAGATTTTGCCAGGCAGTAGTGGCGCTCGCCTTTAATTCCAGCACTCGGGAGGCAGAGGCAGGTGGATCTCTGTGAGTTCGAGGCCAGCCTGGTCTACAAAGTGAGTTCCAGGAAAGGCACAAAACTACACAGAGAAACCTTGTCTTGAAAAACCAAAACCAAAAAAAAAAAAAAGAGAAGAAAATTATAGATTTCTGTGCTAGTCACTAAACATGTAGATGCTCCATCTTGAGGTCACCATTAAGGGTGAAGCACGTAGCAGTTTTTTCCACACTTGCACTTTCTTTCAAATTATAATTTTATAATGGTCCCTAATATTTAATTTTCTTGTAGTTTCAACCTTAAATACTTCATAATTTCATTAGCTTTTAAAAAGGTATGTTCTCTAATATCCATACATGTATTTGTGATGTTTAGGCAGTTTCTCTTTCTATTGATTTCTAGTTTTATTCAGATAAGGTACAAAATATCATTTCAACTTTTTAATTTAAGTCTCATTTTATGACCTAAAATGTTACATGTTTTTAAAATCATAACCTCTGAGCAACATGTGAATTTTCAAATATTGGATGGAATAGTCTGTCAATGTCTGTTAGGTCCATTTGATCTGTGATGTACTTTAAATCTGAAACTTCTTTGGTGATTTCTTGTCTGGATATCTTACGTATTAAAGTTAATTACTACAATTTTGTACTATTGGTGTTTTTACTGTATGAAATTCACTACACAAAAAATGATGGTTACATAATTATAATTTCTCAGATTCTCTTCTCTTTGTTAGTAAGCAGTGATTTAATTTATCCATGGTGATTACTTTTGATTTAAAAATCTTTTTCTTTTTTTTTTAGATGTTAAAATAACAACTCTAGCTTTTTTTTTGGACTCTAGCTTCTGGAAAATCATTTCCACCCTTTCATTTTCCGTCTCTGGTTTTTCTTTGTTTTAGGTTAATTTTGCTAATAAGGTGTGTTTCTTGTCAATAGCAAATAGTTGGATTTTGCCTTTAATACAACAAACCAGTGTGCATCTTCAAACTGGATAATTAAGGCCATTTACACTTAGAGTTTTCATTTAGAAGTTTTTGATAATTTCAGTAATTTTGTGAGGTTTTATACTCATTATTTTCAGTGCTCTGTTTCTCCTTTATTTATATTAGATATTTGCTATATTAATGTTTCATTTTTTCCTGCATCTCATTTGCTCTAATATTTCTCTCATCTGACTTATTTTAGAGTTTTTTTACTGTATCATGAATTTTGTTTCAGTTGTGTTTATCTTTGAGGGTCTTTTTATCCACTGATTTTAAACAATAGCTTTTTTGGACACAATAATCTTGCTTATAAATTATTTACTTTCAGATCTTGGAGTATACCAAATTTCAGAATTTTCTGAGGGTTGGAGTTCTGCTGAGAGGTCTTATATTCTTCTGATGAGTTTGCTTTTGTATATAATGTGTTACTTTCCTCTTGAAGCTTGCAATATTTTTTTGTTCTGTACTCTTAGATTTTTAATTACAGTGTGACATAGAGAATTAGAGAATTGCATTTGTATATTCAGCCCTCATTCCCAATATCTATCACAGTGATTACAAAAAAAATCATAAGAATAAAAGTGCACCTCAGAAGGAAATTGATTTCCTACCATGTTTAAAGACCTATTATATCTCCAGCAACACTACATACACACACACACACACACACACACACACACATCCAGCATGGTGAAAGACACCTATAATATCAACAGTCAATTCCTGAGGAGGAAGAGTCATCACTTGGATGACAGTATGAGCTATATAGTAAGTATGCGGACAACTTAGGATGTATATAAAGATCTTGTCTAAGAGTAAAAGACAGAGAAAAAGGAGGGGATTGTTCACAAGTAAATGGACAATAACTATACAAGCTTCTGTGGATGTTTTCGAGTCCTGTGGTGGAAATTCCACCGAGTTTTTCCAGTATATAGGAATTTTCAGCAGGGCTTGGCTCTTGCTCACAATGTTCAAGACTGTAACACAAATTATTGTAGGACATAATCATCAGATTATTTACAAAGATACTGAAGACAAGTAAAAGTTTTGTTAATGAGCAAACCAAAAAAATTGCACAATCCTTCTTCAAGATGTTTACATCTTCATCAAATTCTAAACTATCACATGAGGTTGTTTCTTTCACTTCATCCAAACCTGGAAAGGATCAAAGAGCCACTCTCCTTGTCTGCCTGACCTTACTCCAGGAGTGTCTCTTAGAGAAACACAATTCTTGTATTTGGACTTCTTACATTCATGGGGACTTTTTGGCAATATATACTTGGAAGAATATACAATACAGTAATAGCGTAGTTTCTGATGGGTGCTAGTTTTTAGGTTTATTTTTTTGATAATAAAGACATATTTTTTACTAAAAGGGAATTCGGTGAGTCTAAAAAGGAAGGAAAGAGTGCTATAAGTGCTACTGTTGCCACGGGGTATGGAAAAATCAAGTTGGTACTGACTAAGAAGTGTTCTACCCACTGGATACTTTCACACACCGACGGTGCTGTCTAGGCTGCTAGGAGAAGAAAGTCATCAACAGTATTATCCAGAGATGACTCTGTGAGCTACAATAACAGCTTTCGTGAAATATTCTCACTTGGCTCAGTAGTGGCAAAAATGTTATATGAGTAACCAACTTCTTTCTGATCAGATTTAGGACCACTTCTCCGGAAGAAATGGATGCTGTAACTGACCAACAACCCATGATTGAGGAGTTAATAGGCCCCAGGAATGAATGCATTGCTCTTATTTTACTATAGGGACATAATATATACCCCCAAATTAGTGCAGCTCTTACTTCATCAGAGAAGCTTCCTTGTGCAGTGAATGGTAGTTGTTGTAGGATGTCGTTCTGTATGCTGTGAATATGTGTTGCTCTGTTTGGTTGATAAATAAAGCTGCATTGGCCTATGGCGAGGCAGCTTAGAGGCAGTGGGGGAATCTAAGCAGATGCACAGAGAAAAGAAAGAAGAACAGAAGAAATGCCAATTGCCAGAGCAGAAGGAGCAGCAAGATGCCAGCAGATCAGTAATGCCAGGGCCACAAGGCAACTTACAGATTCATAGAAATGGGTTAAGTTATAAGAGCTAGCTAGCAAAAAGCTTGCCATAGGCCATACATTGGTAATTAATGAATGATTATTTTGTAAGTGGCTGAGGGACCATGGAGCTGGACAGGACCAGAGGAACCTTCCGGCTACATTTGGCTGCCCAATGTGTTGGCTCGACTTTCCAACTAAAACTTGAGAGAACTTAAAAAAATTCTAAAACAGAGCTGAAAACAGCTTCCTAGTTATGTCTCTCAGGCAAGATATGAGCCACAGTATGGTGGGTTCACGGCATGTGGGCTTGACCTACAGCATGGCAAATTTCTGCTGCAGTACAAAGAGGTGTCTCCAAGCCAAGCCAAGAAGCACATTGCATGGTGTATTGAGCTCTTGCTAGTACAGACAAAAAAAAAAAAAAAAAAAAAAAGATTTCCAGACTATACACTGCTTGTTGGAGGCAGAGACCCACTGCTTCCCAGAGTTGGCAGCAAGCGTGAATCTCCTAGGTACCTCCACCATGTTGGGAAGCTGAAGTGGGTGGAGTCAGCAGCCAGGGATGCCGCTTCAGTCTTCGCCACATTACAGTTTTTGATGATCAGAAAAGGATTATAGATATACAAAAGACAGGTTCAGATGGAATAAACCTCCAAATGGTTTACATTATGTGTAAAAATGTGCATAGGCTTGGAAGAGAGAGGAGAAGGAAGATAGACAGTTATATAAAGACATAGATACTTTTAAAACACAAAATCTTCAAAGAGACAGTAAAAGTAATATAAAAAAATAAGCCACATAAAGATGGAAATCACACAGAGAGTTTGGATTATATTGTCTTTGGGATTTTTAACTCCTCAGAAAGGCATTTGATTATAAAGGCTGCTGTGTTAAACCAATATGTATATTTTAAAGGTATCTTGACTTCAAAATTTGTGTCTAAGGATACGTTGCTTTGGAAAAGAGGTTCTGCTTTTGTTTCCACAGAAGATGAGAACCTGTGGATTTCTTCCAGGCTAATATGGTTTGATCTTCCAAGACCCCCTGAAAGGTCTCCAATGACACCATGGCCCAGAAGAGCCAACATCCAAAATAAGCTTCAAAGCAGCTGGCTAAGATGATCCATCCTCACAGACTGCTACAGCCAAGACTTAACTATAATTCTTAATTTTGTCAGGATCCCCATACGATTACCAGCACTCCCAATCAGCAAGAAGTAGTAGGAGAAGCTATGCCCAAATTCCCAAAATATTGTTTATAAATGTTTATTTATATTTAAAGGAGGTTGATTATAAATGCAATCTCTTTCTAAAAAGGAAAAGGGGATTATTACAGATATGATAGGATGAAAGGGTAGATCACTGAATCTACATTTAAAGAGCAACAACTTCTTTAAAATGTTTTACATTGCTATAGATTTTAGTTTATTACAAATTTAAAGTTAATTTTGTTACACAGTATGTATATTTCTACTCTTCTTTAAGGTATTATGTTTATGCAGCTCATTTAAAATTGTAATATATAATTAAGAAATATGGATTAATAGACATCTAGGATAATCAAATTTATAGTCATGCTAGTTAAGTTTTTTAGGTATGTCAAGGTATATTTCAATTAGGTAGCTAATCTTAAAAAAATTCAAAGACTTACAGAATCTGGCACTTAAAATGTTTTAAAACCTTAGAATTTCTGGACAGTGAGACATGTCTGCTTCTGGCAGCAACGATTCACTTCAAAGAAGATAATGGGCATCAAAGAAACTCCATATGGAGTTTGATTTCCTTATGGCAAAAGTCAGTCATTTGGCCAAGAAACTGTTCTTACATAGACTGCTTGACAAAATGTTGTATTGACTGGACATGCAGTACCCATGGAAAAATGACCACTAAATTTTGCCAAAACAAGGTCAGATGGTTTTTCAGTTTCCTGCTTCACAAAGGAGACTACCAGATATTCTACAGGACACAGGTAAAAGCAAATAAAAAGCTCTAGGCGTATAGGCTGAAGATGGATGCTCCAACATTGCAGAGAAACTTTGGGTGACTGTCCAGGCTGCCAGCTGTCTCTGTCTATTCTTGCAAGAATTTTGGAAATTGCTTGCTTGCATTTTCCATTTTCTCAGGTATTATTATGATCCTTCTCAGGTCTTTGATGTAGTTCAAGACTAAATAACTATAATTATAATTTTCCTTGGTTATGATCAAAGATAAATTAGATATAAAACCTTAGACTCACAAATATAGGATAGATAGACTATTTTCCTTAATTTTGCCAAATATAAATAGATTAGATATTATAACTATAATTCCTACTTGATAACTGTTCTATTATATGTAATTTTACTGTGTTAAAGTTAAAACCTTCCTTTTTGATTAGACAGAAAAGGGCGAGTGTTGTGGGAAATCTTTCTGTATGCTGTGAATATGTGTTGCTCTGATTGGTTAATAAATAATGCTGCATTGGCCTATGGCAAAGAAGCTTAGATGCAGGTGGGAAATCTAAGCAGATATACAGAAAGAAGAAAGGAGAACAGAAGAGATGACAATTGCCACAGCTGAAGGAGCAGCAAGATGCCAGCAGACCAATAATGCCACGGCCACATGGCAACTTATAGATGCCATTAATAGAAATGGGTTAAGTTGTAAGAGCTAGCTAGAAAGAAGTCTGCCATAGGCCATGCAATTAGTAATTAATATTAAGCCTCTGTATGATTATTTTACAAGTGACTGAGGGACTGCAGGGCTATGCAGGACTGGAGGAACCTTCCAGCTACAGGTAGTTAACACAGAAATTCACAACTGGTGAAAGCATAAAAAATAAGTGTCAGCAAAACACTCAGCCACAAATGAGACACCCATATCATACTCTTTTTCCTGAAGACTCAGAGACCATTATGGAATAGGGGATGGGGAGACTGAAAGAGTTGGAAGTCAAGGAGGACTGGATTGAAACAGTGCCTTCACAAAATGATAGGACCCCTGCACTTATAAGTCCAGAGTGTCTGTGGTTGCCTACAAAAGACTGCACAAAATCAATCCAGTCAACATTCTGGCATAGAGGAAGAGGGTCTGTGCACCCCCACACCACCCACAGTTGAGTGTTATTGATTGTTGATGGCTTCTGAGGAAGGGACAGTACGTTTTCTTTAAGGATATGGCCCACGGAAGGTTGACCAATTTTTACTGGATAGCCCAACACCCATGAGTATACCGGCAGCACAGATTTTAATTAATAGGCTATATCAATAGAACATGAACTTAGGACTAGGCAGAGAATGGAAGACTGACCTGAAGTACTTAGAGAGAGGAGTGGGGAGAGTGAATATGGCCAAAATTCATTGTATTCTTTGTGGTGATATTGTGTTCTTCAAAATATTATGCACTCTAATAAACTCATCTGGGGTCAGAGAA
The DNA here is from genome assembly GCA_902168415.1 of Peromyscus melanophrys. Classification (NCBI taxonomy): domain Eukaryota; kingdom Metazoa; phylum Chordata; class Mammalia; order Rodentia; family Cricetidae; genus Peromyscus; species Peromyscus melanophrys. The sequence goes on from CABHPR010156057.1 coordinate 22,365, forward strand.
CAGAACAGCCACTAGATAGACATAGAGGCCAGAAAATGGTGGCACACACACCTTTAATCCTATCACTTGGGAGGCAGAGATCCATCTGGATCTCTGTGAGTTTAAAATCACACTGGAAACAGCCAGGCATGGTGACTCATGCCTTTAATCCCAGGAAGTGAGCCTTTAATCCCAGGAAGTGATGGCAGAAAGCAGAAAGGTATATAAGGCATGAAAACCAGGAACTAGGCCTGGTTAAGCTTTTAGGTTTTTGAGCAGCACAGTTCAGCTGAGAGGCATCCAGTCTGAGGAAACAGGATCAGCTGAGGAATTGGCAAGGTGAGGTGGGTGTGGCTTGTTCTGCTTTTCTGATCTTCCAGCATTCACACCAATAACTGGCCTCAGGTTTGTTTTTATTAATAACATTAAGATTCATGCTATACTTGTCATTTAGCCAATTAAATAATAGATGTACAAAAACAACATATTGTGATACTATGCACAATACAGAAAAACTCATAATAACACAAGGAGGTATTAATAGTTAATGACTACTGGAGGAGGGAAGTCAGTTTTCTTCATGGTTATTGCCCAACATGAAAGTAGGCAGAGGACAGTGTGAGACAGAACTTTTCCTGAGTAAGGGGTGGGGGTAGATAAAAGAGGGGAATCACAGTGAATATGATCAAAATACATTGTACACATGTATGAAATTATAAAAGAGTAAACACAATTATTCTCTAAATAAAATAGTCTCCAAAATGTGTGTGTAGAAAATTTAAACTGTCTGCAGAAGGCCCTTCCTGTATGGAGACCCAGGGTTCTTGGCATGAAGTAGTGGGTTATTAACTGTCACAAGCAATGTTCTGTAGTCTAGCAATAATGAATACTGGACTCTTCAGAGAAAGATTTGACAGTCACACCCTAAAGTGGTATTAGATGACATGGCCCAATTCAATGAGATTCAGATTCTATCCTACATATTAACTCATTGATATCATTTCTAGATTTAAAAAAAAACATTGTGTAAAGTCTAATCATCATATCTCCTGGGAGCTCTCTATACAGTGCAGTGCCACATGAAAGAAATTAGCACAGGATGAATTTCACACAAAAGTGTAGAAACATGTATGGTTGTGCTGAAAGGTTAACTCTTGGAGTTCCACTAATGAGTCAAATGCTTAGCCACTCTCAAGGAACTCTTGCTCACCCAGGTATAGAGACAAGTCCACTTGCATTATTCTGGTTCTTATTCATTATTCCAGTGCTTCCTGTCACTGTGTCTCTACTACGAACAATCTCAGGTCCTTTCAGTCTCTTCCTAAGGGCTGTGCCTTACATTTAAGACTTGATCTTCCTCAAAATTTCATCAGGACGCTTCACAAATACTTCCCTTCAGAAGTCTATCTAGAAAGCACCAATTCCCAGCCTGTGGCTCACAGTAGCTGGAAAACAAATCAGAAGTCATGCAGAGAAAAAAGGAAAATGCTATCTTGTAGCTTTCTAAAAAAAAAAAAAAAACCTAAAGGAAACTTTTCTTTTGAGAGACTCAAGTGCAGAGGAAATACAACTCTGCTTATCACAAGAAAAATGCTAGATTCTCACTCAGTAACAGATTAGTCCTTTAGAATAATACCATCCCATACAGCTCTCCAGGAGCAATTTTGCTCCACATTTGTAGAGTTGAGTTATCCTTTAGCAAGGTCTCCCAGATCAAAGAGAAAGACTATCTCAGCCACAGCTTGCAACATAAAAACACAATTTTCTTTTATTTTTGTTCTTTGATAGTTTCATACGTGTATACAATTAGTTTTGCTTGTTTTCACACCACTTTTCTTCTCTCCCCTCAACCCCCTGTTGATGCACTGAAATTTTTTCCATTCTCTTATTTTCATGTCTTCTTTTTCTATGTGATCCCTGGTTGTTAACAGAATTTCACACAAGAGCCTGAGTAGGAGGTTAATTATTGGAACATAGACAACGGAGCAGTAGCTACACCAATGAAGAAAATCACATTTGTGCCTCCGCAACCATGAAAAGGAAATCATTAAGAAGTGATCCTTCATGACTTCTGCATCATTCACATATCTGGGTTCCTATCTCGAGTTCCTGTTCTGACTTTCCTGGATGATAGACTACAAGGTATCAGATGACATAAACCCTTTCCTCCACAAGTTGCTTTTGGTCTTGATGCCTTATCACAGCAATAGAAATTCTGTCTAAGACAGTAAGACTGTTGATGACTTTGTCCCCTAGCAGCCTGCATATAGCCTTCTGTTACTCTGAAAGGGATGAAACTTCCAGCTTGGTTTTTCTATGCCCTATGTCCAAAGTGCATGGTGTCTTTGGTGACAGTGTCTCCCACCAAGTTTTGGTGGACTGTCAAAAGCAATGACAAGAACCTATATTATTTTGGGGCCCTCTGAGACCTCCATTTCTCAGAGGGAAAGTAGAAGGGAGTGTCCTTTACTGACTCATAAACCATGGTTTCTGGGAGGAGCATTATCAAGGCATGGAGGGCACCTCTCTTCAAACTTTCTTTCAGTGTTTTGTTTTCAAATCAATGAAAACAGTAGGTTTCCATATGGCTTTTTCATATATCAGTGGTTTTAGTTACCTCTCCCCTCCCCTTTTCTCATTCCTACCCACTTTCCTTCCTTAGATCTTTGGGTCCTGCATTTTCCTTCTCTCTATTTTGATGTATGATGTGCTCTATTATTCTTCTTCCCTTAGGGTCTCTTCCCAAGCCCTTTCCTTCTCATGGACCCTTTCTATCTTCTCAGGCTTTGCTTTTACTCAAAGCCACACACACTAAGAATTCATAGCTAGAATCAACACAGGAGGGAAATATGCCATTTGTCTTCCTGGGTCTTAGGTACCTCACTTATACTATTTTGCTTAGTTTTTAGACTTCTAACATTCTTTTTATTTTTTAATACATTGAAACTAGGAGGAGCATATTTCAGTAAGCTCTTGGGCTCAATTATTAAGTTCCACAGTCTAAATCCTAACATTTTCCACATTTCCTATTTGTCAGGGACTTGCTCTGCTCTGAAACATTGACTATGGAATTCATTACAATTTGTGTCAAGGATGTTACCCTTTTCACCTCTCTCACCCCTACCTCAAGAAGACCTGTGATTGCTGATAGAATAACATCCATGTGAAAAAGACAATGGAGTAATGTTAGGTCCAAAGCAGGCTCCTAAAATAGCAGTCCTCTTGACAATGTCCTAATATGGCAGCCTGGGTCCAATCCAGGCAGGATTCTGATGAGGTAAACAAAAGGATTTGTGTCTCTGTTTGGTAAACAGAAACCTAAACTCAACATTCCTCAGACTGGTTTCTGTTTGTCAGAAAAAGCCTCTACTTCCCTCTTCTTCCCCCCAAAATAACCTATCTACTGGCAAAGTGCATCTTGTTTCTGATTATCTAAACAGCCTGCAACAGACTGAAGTCCTCATGCTAACTCCCAGGCTTTTCTGTCCCATATGCAGCTGTCTTTCCCAATCAAACTGTTTTTTCCTAAAGGGTGCTATCCTATGTGCTCTGGGGCAGCCTGGCAGTGTCTCCCTGAATAAGCTGTTCTTTCCATCCACATAGTGGTCTAGTTTGGTGGTTTTACTATGCCTCACTTATAAACAAAGATACTTGCTTGTTATGATCTCCAGATCAGGCTCTCTATTCTACCCTAGGAGTTTTGAGTTCAACTTCAGCACACTTTATATTAAATTATGAAATAATCTGAGAAATTGGGAATGATTTAACTCAGTATCTTGGTATTTACATGGCATATAAAATAATGCATACTCAGTCTCAAGGAAGTCAGAAGAAGGCACCAGATTTCCTAAAAACTGAACCCGGGTCCTCTGCAAGAGCAACAAGGGCTTGCCTGGCCATCTCTCCATCCCCCTAAACCTTTTCTTATCACCTAGATGATTTTATAATGCTATAACTTTCTTTATTCACCTCAAGTATATAAGAATGTAGTTATGATTCACCTTTTTCTTGAATGTTCTTTTTAATGGCTCAATAATGTCATATAATGAACAATTTACTCAAGATTACCCTATTACTAAATGTTTATATATTCTTGTTTTGCAGATACTATAGAAATTTTTCTAGTACAGAGAATTTCACATAAATCTTTATAAGCATTTATAATTATTTTCTTAGAGTCTATGAAATAGAATTAGGAAATTGATATTTTTTAATAAATTATAAAAATGTAATAACTCCATATATGTATTAATTTCACTATCAAAGATATTAACATTGAATACTATGTTTTTAAATTCACATTGAAAAGCTTAGTATTTAGCATGTGCTTTTAATCCCAGTACTAAGGAGGGGCAGAGGCAGGAGAATCTCTGAGTTCAAGGCTATCTTGGTCTATAGCTTGAGTTCCAGGACAGCAAGGGTTGTTATACAGAGAAACCCTATCTCAAAAAAATCAATGAAGCAAATTAACAAAGAAAACCTTAATGTTCTAATTAAGATATATGATAAACTTGAAATACAATCTGCTGCTATAAGAACTGGATTAATGACACGTGGGAGAATAAATTCCAGACATTGATGGGTGGTGACTATTGAAAGGCTAAAGAAAATGATGTGAACACATGGTTTTCCTACCAACTGTCTTGAGGAAGTGTCATGGTGGCAGCCAAGAGATGACAAGCCCACACAGATCTCAGAGGTCATCCTGGGTTGATACCCTGCTGTCTTGGGACACCATGAATATTAGAGTCCCTGAGGAAGAATATCAAAGAAGCAAAAGGTATACATACAAAAGCTTGCTCCGTGGAGGGTCTCTTAAAGTCCTGAGTGGAGTACAGGTCAGAGTATGATGTGAGGGAAAGGAAGATGAGAAACAGAACCAACTGTGAAGAATAAAAGGAACTGTACTCAGATGAAGCATGGGGCTGGAAACAGCACATCCTGTCAACAGCCATAATGGGACACCTCATATTTTGGGAGCCATCTGTTACCATACCAAGAAGAGTCATGGTTCAATAGTGTGGAAAATTAACCTTAAACTAAATACAGTGCTAGTTCTGTCTCACCCGACAAAGCCTAAATGCAAGACTCGTATGTCTCAAACAGTTCTCAAGTAGTTTAATAGCATCCTCAAACAAAATTAAACTACAATGACATAACATTTCTAAGACCTAACATGGCAAAATGCACAGTGCCTACACAACAGTCAAATATTATCAAGTCTGAAAGAGGAGAAAAATGCAACCTATGGTGTGAAAAAAAAATCAGTTAGTAAAACTAATCAGAAATAACTCAAAAAACTAGTAAACAGGCATTAAAGTATTGTACCAACAATCTGTATACGCAAGAAAAGTAAGATAATATCAGATATTTTGAGAGATAAATTATATATAACATACACTGAATTTCTAGACATAAATGCTAGATTGTCTGAGATGGAAAAAATACATTGGATTGGTAGGATTAATTGAAAATAAAATACTATACAAGAAAGGTATGGCAGTTAGTGTAAATTTTTATCTTGACAGGATCCCCTAGGAGATGGGCTACCTCTGGCAATGGAGGACTGTCTTGATCATGTTGGCTGATGTGGGAAGACCCATATTAATTGTGAATGAGACTGTTCCCTAGGCAAGAAATCCCAAACTGTGCAAAATGGATAAAGTGAACTGAGCTCTAGCACTCTGGCTCTCTGCTTCTTGGGTATGGGTGTATCATGACCAGTTCTCTCCAGCTCCTGTGATTTCCCTAAGGAACTCAAATGTTGACAGGTAGGCTCCCTTAAGTTGAACTTGTCAGAGTATTTTATCACAGCAACAAGAAATGAAATTAAGAAGAAAGGATAAGCAACTGTAATGACACAGCAACTGCTATTCAAAATAAAAAGAGAACAGAGAATGAACAAAAGTGAAACGTCAATGATCTCTAGTGCAACATCAAATAACTACACATAGTACAGTTTAGGGGCTGTTGAAGGAGCTCAGGAGGGAAAACCACTCGCTGATCTTCCTGAGGACCTGGTTTGGTTCCCAGCATCCATATAGCATCTCTGAATCATCTAAAACTCTGGGTCCGGGGCATCTGATACCCTCTTCTGGCCTCCTCAAGCACTAGGCATGTACATAGTGTACATACATACACACAGGCAAACATTCATATACATAAAATAAAAATGAATAAATCTTCAGATATACTATATACCAGGGGAGTCCCCACTCCAAAAACTAGTTGAGTAATACACATTGTATCTGATGGAGAAAGGGAAAAAATTAAGACGAAATCATAAATTGGGGTGGAGAGGAATGCAAAGGTGAAAGGGATGGTTATGAGAGGAGTTTTAAGGGGTCTGAATATTCCAAGATCATTATATTAAATTCTCAAATAATTAAAAATACTGCCTTTAAAAATAGAATAAGGAAAGTATGTTTTGGGGATGATTTAGGATTAGCAAAAGTAGAAGTTTAGATATATGTATGCACTTATTCTATTACCTAACATTTCCAAATCTATGTATTTACACCAAAGAAAGGAAAACATATGCTATAAAACAATCAATTTTGTTACGTCTTTTGTTTGTTTCACCACTGACAATATCCAAGCCCTCCCACCCTCTCTTGCTCCCTTCCATTCTTTTAATAGAATCTTATGTAACCCGATGCAGTAGAAGATTACTTGGAATTCCTCATTCTCTTGCCTTCAACTCACAAGTGCTATGATTACAAGTATGTACAACCACAAATAGTTTACGTGGTACTGGGATTGAACACAAGGCTTCATGCATGTTAGACGGGCATTTTATCAACTGAGATACATACCTTGCCCACTTTTCCCCATTTCTGGGCAAGCTAATAGGAAAACCTGTGTATCCTCTACTTAAACACTGGGGATGGAGATAAATGGAGAGGTTCAAACAATGGAAACAACAACCAGTAGGGACATTGATCATGGTTATACTCTTTAATCACAACACCAAATCCTCCCCGTCACCTGCTCAGGCTATTCTGCACCCAGCTGGCTGTTTGCCCTTGTCTTTTAAGTCCCGTTTGTGAGTAATAAATATTTTTGATAACTTCTTAGCACATAAGCAGTGGTATCATCAAACTAAACACTTAAAACAATCTTCAGTGGCAAGAAGTTTGAATTCATCACAGAACTGCTACCAAAGACAAATAGATATAGATTGATAGGTGATAGATGATAATATAGATAAATAATAGATGACAAATATTGCTGCAAAACACATATTTACATAACATCATAGCAATTTTACCATTATAGTCACAAACTATAAATTATGCACAGGCTATCAATAGGTCAATAGATAAGCAATGGCTTATTTATATAATCTATCATTACTATGTAAGAAAACAAATTGTTGATACATATCTCTAATTAATGACTATGAAAAAGAATTATTATATGGGGTTTATACAGAAAAATACATGGTATATGAGTCTCCTTACATGAAAATTTTTAACTGATACAATGAATTAACCTACATAAAAACAAAACAAGTAGCTTTTGAGGAGATGGAAAGACTGACTGCAATACAAAATGAAAGATCTGCCTTGCAAAGTATAAATACTTCATGTTCTGATTGTGATCGTGGTTTTGAGCAAAAATGACTTTGACAAAAGTCCTTAAATGTAAAATGGATGAAATTGACTGTATGTAATTTTATATAAGTAAGTTGACTCAAAAATTATTTGGGTTTATTGTATAGCCCCTAGCTGTGCCTTTCAAAAGGGCAAAATCACTCCTTTTGACAAGAACAAGAAAAAGACACAGAAGCAGAGAAACAGAGAAATGTGGCAGTGATCTGTGATTGGGCATATTTTATGGAAGCTTAAGTATCCCAGGGTAACATGATGATAACAGCATGCTAACATCAGGCATAACGTAAGCTGGTCACTACAGTGCACAGCATAGCTATTCTGGAATGAGAGTGGTATACATGAGTGAATGGTGATTGCTGATTGATTAGAGGAGGTCTAGGATAGGACTATTACCATCACAATATGCATTATTCAATATTGTGTAAGAGTAAGAAGAACTGAGACCTCAAATCTTGTGAACTATGTTTTAAATTGATTTTTTTAAGGTATGACTCCATTGGGTTTCTTTTTATTTTCCCCAATTTCTATATGAAGGCAAATAGATTCTTTAGTTATCTTTTCTTTTCTTTTTCTCCCTTTCCCCAGTTCTTGGGATTGATCCCCAGGGCTTCCATGTTGTCGATGATCAGCACTAAGCTGTATCCCAGGAAGGACTTGTGACTTCAAACAAGAGCCCTACAATGGTATTGCCTGTGTAATGCATACTTGTTATCAGCTCACCTCAATTTGAAACTTTAAATGGACACTGAGAAAGATGTGTCCTCAGAAATCTACACTACAGAAAAAGAGAAAGAAATCTCTCATAGGGCAGACTTACAAGATCTAGCAAAAAATGTTACCACCCACTCTAGAGTGAAATTCAATATTTTATGTTCAGTTGCCATCTCATGAATTTCTGAAATATGTTATAAATATGACTGCTTATTCTTGTTCAGAGGAGCAAGCACCTATTCTGATTCCCAGGGACAAGTATTGGACGTTGTCTTATTTATTTTTAGTTGTTGTGATAAAACAGTCTGAAACACAACTTAAAATATGATTTTATTTATGCTGTGCAAAACTTGTATTAATGATACAAAAAGAGATATAACTGATTTATCTGGGATCACATCTCTATGTCACAGTCCACTGTGACAAAAAAGTCATGGCAGTATGTAGCTAGAGTTTTCCTGTCTGGCCCACGGTCAGGATAAATCTCTCTCACCTGCCAGTCCCACAGCCGCTCAGACCCAACCAAGTAAACACAGAGACTTATATTGCTTACAAACTGTATGGCCGTGGCAGGCTTCTTGCTAACTGTCCTTATATCTTAAATTAATCCATTTCTATAAATCTATACCTTGCCACATGGCTCATGGCTTACCGGCATCTTTACATGCTGCTTGTCCTGGCGGTGGCTGGCAGTATCTCCTTCCACCTTCCTGTTCTTTTCTCCTCTCTGTTAGTCCCGCCTATACTTCCTGCCTAGTCACTGGCCAATCAGTGTTTTATTTGTTGACCAATCAGAGTAATTTGACATACAGACCATCCTACAGCAGTAGTAGGAGTTTGAAGCAGCTGGTCACATTGCAGAAAGAGATAAATGATTGTGCTCAGTTCTCTCCATTTAATGCAGTCCAGGATTCCAGCCCAAGGAATGGTACCACCCATAGTGGGTGGGTCTTCCCACCTCAATCAATTTCATGGAGATAGTCCCCTTTAAGTAAGACCAGAGGCTCATTTCCAATTCAGATCTCATCATGGTAGCAACAACTACAATTCCATGCCTTATCAATTTGATACCCAAACATACCACATTGAATCATAAACTCCCAAGCATGACCTCAAAATCTTAGTTTCCTCTCATAATGCAAAATGAAACCCAATTTCAAAAATCCATATATTCTTTAGCAATTCCATCAGTTTAAAATTCCTATGCTGCTCCAAAACAGCATGGGTTATTAAACAAAAATCCCAGAGTCATATATGGGATAGCTTCTTAGGAGTTCTTCAGGGGGCCTCCAAAACAATATGGCTCTTGGCATTCCAATTGGCTGCTCACTAGAACTAGATGATTTAAAAAAAAAGCTATTGCTGAAGACATCACACACTTCCATTGCAAGTTATAGTGAAATCAATCTAGACCTGAGCTGTAAGCTTCCTTCCTACTGGCTAGATTTCACGATAACAGAAAGTGCTATGCAGGCTACTGGGGGAGAAAAGTCACCATCAACTTTATGCAGCCTTGAATCCTATGAACTATACTACCAACTTGCCAGATAAGATGTGCCCACTTGTGCCATAGTGTCACATTATTAGGAGGTAACCAATTATTCTTTTATGGGACTTTTCCAAATGAGGAAAATCATTTCTAACACTGTAAATTCAGTCAAAAACACATTATGGAAGAAGTCTTAGGCAGTAAGCGGGAGCTTTTGATGTTGTTTTGCTATAGTGAGATGGTGCCAAAGTATCTTCTAAATATTTATGGCTAGACCTATGGGGAGATGCTACTCTCAACTTTAATCAGAGATGCTTCTTTTTGCAATTAATGGCAGTGGACGAGACTCATGGATACTTGTGTGCTTAGAATAAGTGATAGTTGAGAGCTCAGCACTAAACAGAATGAATAGTATACAACCTCCTCTAAGACTCAGGGAACATCACAGGAGAGGACCTCACAGTTAAGAAATTGCCTCAACCAGTTCCTGGGTGAAAATTCTTATATCCCTAACAATAGGCACAATATCACCTACTTCCTCGTGAATACTCATAAGTACTCTACTTACCTCATGAATATGGACTATTATGGAATAAAGGGATAACATTAATCATTTGAAGCACTTGGTTTAAAAAAATCTTGTAAACAAAATCTATATGACATTTCATTGTGAATCTTATGTGGTAATGCCATCAAAATATTGTATATTAGATTGTGGATACAATTCAGTGGCAGAATGCTTCTTTAGTCTCTGAGTTCAAGCCCCAGTACTGAAAAGAGTTTTGGAGGAGAGAGTGAAAGAGAGATTGTAGATCATCACAGAACTGATGATTATCACCACTTTCACCACCCTCTGGAATGTTTGCAAATAACAAATCATGGAAAACAATAATGAATTATGATAGACTTAAATTATGATTATGCATCAAGATATGATCTATTTATCAAACAAATCTCTGCACACATGTGTATGCAGTTATTGCTCTGGTGAATGTTTTCCCTGTACCCTACAAGTTGTATATTCTTAACAAGCACTGTAATCTGTATCTTCTCTCAAGTCAACATCCTTTTATGATAAACACACACTCAATAGACTAGAAAGGAAATTTTCTCAACTTAATAAACTGTATGTATGCTAGATAAGAAGCTTGAGTACCACATAGGGGTGAAAGACTGGATGCCTTTGATCCAAGTTTGGAAATAAGAGAAGGCTGAGTATTCTTGCCTCTTCTATTTAACATTTCACTTAATGTCTTAACCAAGGAAATTAGCCAAGAAAAAAAAAGCATAATGTAAAAATACATAAAAGTGATCCAAATGTAATTGTTAAATACTGAAGGAAACAGGCAGGGTCCCAGATCAACATTTCTTGTTGCCAAATGAAGAATGAAGACACCAGTTCCAGGAATGGGCTACATCTAATCCAGTTGTTGACCAAACGGATCTCATAAGAACCCCCAAATAACTCATGTCATTGCAAAGGCTATTGGAGGCTTTCTACAAACTGACAGCAAGGCCCTATTGCTGAAGACAGCACCTACACAACTCATTGAACATGGAAAATTCAAGCTGGTACCTATCTAAGAGCCTTCACCCCTACTGTCTTGTGTTCAGGTTACTGGAAGATATTCTGCATGCTTCCAAAGGAGAAAGGTAAATACCAGCCCAGCTACAAACCCTTCGATCTACACTGGTGGCTTGTCTGCAATACACAATGGTGCAATAGTGGCAAAAAAAACATGTGGAAGTAACCAACGAATTGGACTTGGCCCACTCCATGAGGTGGAACCCATATGCTATGCTGCCTGGGTGGCCAAGAGCCCGAGACTGGATAGGCCAGGAACCTAAGGGGAAACTATAGGACCATTCTGCTAAAGGACCATAGCAATGAAATGTCTCCTGATAACATTCTCCTACACTCATAGGTCAGTGTCTTGCTCAGCCACTATCAGAGATTCTGCCTCCTGCAGTAGATGAGAATGAATACTGAGATTCACAGCTGGACAATGTGCAGAGAATGAGAGACCTTGGAACAGTTGGTTCCAAATGGGATGTCTCCATCAATTCCCTCTTCTTACAGCTCAGGGAACTCTGCAGAAGAGGAAGCAGAAAGATTGTAAGAGCAAGAGAGGATGAAGAACACCAAAAAACCAAAACCTTCTAAACACAGCAGGACTGATGCACATATGAATTCACAGAAGCTATGTCCGCATGAATGGGGCTTGCACAGGTCCAGGCTTGATGGGGTCCCAGCACTGAGACTGCAAGTGAACACAAGCTCTAACCCAGAAGCTATCTCCATTTGATAAGCACTCACAAGTGAAAAATTAGTTTTCTCCAACAGAGTCCCACTGGGTGTACAAATGACTCATATAGTCAAGCCTCAATGCCCAGCTGTAAATGGCCAACATAAAACAAACTCAATCATATTTTGGTGGGTTTGGATTTTGTTGTTGTTGTTGTTGTTGCTTATCTGTGTTGAAATGCTTTGGACAGTTCTTCCTCCCTCCCCCCTCTCTCCCTCCTTCCCTCCCTCCCTCCTTCCTTACCTCTCTCCCTTCCTTCCTTCCTTTCCTTTTCCTTCCCGCCATCCTTTCTTTCTTTCTTTCTTTCTTTCTTTCTTTCTTTCTTTCTTTCTTTCCTTTCTTTCTTTCTTTCTTCCTTCCTTCCTTCCTTCCTTCCTTTCTTTCTTTTATTATCCTAAAAATCTTTTGCTTATATGTTTATAGAGTATGGCTTCTGATTTTTTGTTTTTATGGGATTTCTGTGTTTATATCTGCATCTATATGTGTTTCCTCTGCTTTTTCTTTGGTTCTTTGTTTTGCTATTCATTTGTCTGTTTTGTCCTATTCAGGTTTGTGTGCTTTTATTTTATCTTATTTTATTATTTTTTTTCTTTTTAGATATCTGTTTTTTTCTAATAAGAAGAACAAAGAAAGGATATGGATATGGGTGGATGAGGGGAACCTGGAAGTTGAGGGAGGAGAAACCATAATCAGAATATATGGCATGAAAAAATTCTATTTTCAATAAAATGTTATTTTCTGATGCATGATGGTGTTATGTATAGAAAGTCCTAAATATTCCTGAAAACAGTCATATCTAAAATGTTAGTAAGGTGGGTTTTTTTTTGATTTATCTAGGTGGGGTGTCTCTGTGTAGCCCTGGCTGTCATGGAACTCACTCTGTAGACCAATCTGGCCTCCAACTCAGAGATCCACCTGACTCTGTCTCCCAAGTACTGGGATTAAAGGCATGTGCCACCATCTCTCAGATGATCAGTAAATTTTTAAGATCCTAGACAGTGATGGGTAATCTGCATCATCAACATAACTGACTTTAGAATCACCTAAGAGACACACCTCTGAGTACATCTGTGAGGGTGTTTAAAGACAAACTGAGGAAGAGAGACCCACTAGGAGTGTAGGTGATGCTGTCTTAAGGGCTGGAGCCCCAGACTGAAAGTAAAAACTAGAAAGTGAACTGAGCACAGGCACCCATCTCTGCACTTTCTGACTGCTGCAGCACTGTGACTAGCTGCCTTATGCTGTCATGACAGAAAGAATCATTCTGACCACTATGCATTCTTATTCTTATTTGCAGATGACATGAGAGTATACTTGAGTGACCCCAAAGATTCAACCAAGGAACTGATACAGCTTATAAACACCTTCAGCAACATAGCAGGATACAAGATCAACTCAAAAAAATCAGTAGCCCTCCTATATACAACTGACAAACAGGCTGAGAAGGAAATCAGAGATACATCACCCTTTACAATAGCCACAAATGACATAAAATACCCTGGGGAAACACTAACCAAGCAAGTGAAGGACCTATATGACAAGAACTACAAATCCCTGAAAAAAGAAATTGAAGAAGATGTCAGAAAATGGAAAGATCTCCCATGCTCATGGATAGGCAGGACTAACATAGTAAAAATGGCAATTTTACCAAAAGCTATCTACAGATTCAATGCAATCCCCATCAAAATACCAACACAATTCTTCACAGACCTGGAAAGAATAATACTCAACTTCATATGGAAAAACAAAAAACCCAGGATAGCCAAAAGAATCCTGTACAATAAAAGAACCTCTGGAGGCATCACGATCCCTGACTTCAAGCTCTACTATAGAGCTACAGTAATAAAAACAGCTTGGTACTGGCATAAAAACCGACTTGTGGACCAATGGAATCGAATTGAAGACCCTGACATTAATCCGCACACCTATGAACATATAATTTTTGACAAAGAAGCCAAAAGCGTACAATGGAAAAAAGAAAGCATCTTCAACAAATGGTGCTGGCATAACTGGATATCAACATGCAGAAGGCTTCAAATAGATCCATATCTATCACCATGCACAAAACTTAAGTCCAAGTGGATCAAAGACCTCAACATAAATCCAGCTACTCTGAACCTGCTAGAAGAGAAAGTAGGAAGTAGTCTTGAACGCATTGGCATAGGAGATCACTTCCTAGGTATAACACCAGTAGCTCAGACACTGAGACAAACAATCAATCAATGGGACCTCTTGAAACTGAAAAGCTTTTGTAAAGCAAAGGATACGGTCAACAAGGCAAAGCGACAGCCCACAGAATGGGAAAAGATCTTCACCAACCCCACATCTGACAGAGGACTGATATCCAGAATATATAGGGAACTCAAGAAATTAAACATCAAAATGCCCAATGGTCCAATTAAGAAATGGGCTATAGAACTAAACAGAGAATTCTCAGCAGAGGAAACTCAAATGGCTGAAAGACATTTAAGGAATTGCTCAACATCCCTAATCATTAGGGAAATGCAAATCAAAACAACTCTGAGATACCACCTTACGCCAGTCAGATTGGCTAAGATCAAAAACACTGAGGACACCTTGTGCTGGAGAGGATGTGGAGCTAGGGGAACTCTCCTCTACTGCTGGTGGGAATGCAAGCTGGTACAGCCACTGTGGAAATCAATATGGCGCTTTCTTAGAAAATTGGGAATCAATCTCCCCCAAGATCCAGCTATACCACTCTTGGGCATATACCCAAGGAATGCTCAATCATACCACAAGGGCACTTGTTCAGCTATGTTCATATCAGCATTATTTGTAATAGCCAGAACCTGGAAACAACCTAGATGCCCTTCAACCGAAGAATGGATAAATAAACTGTGGTACATATATACAATGGAATACTACTCAGCAGAGAAAATCAATGACATCATGAGGTTTGCAGGCAAATGGAGGGATCTAGAAAAAATCCTCCTGAGTGAGGTAACCCAGACTCAGAAAGACAAACATGGTATGTATCCACTCATAGGAGAATACTAGTTGTGGAACAAGGATGACTGGACGGCTACACACAACACCAGGGAGGCTACCTGGAAAACAGGACCCCAAGAAAGACACGGGGATCGCCCAATGACGGAGAAATAGATGAGATCTACATGAACAGTCTGGACATGAGTGGGGGTAATGAGGGGCGAGGGGCGAGGGAAAGAGAACTTGGGGGAGCGGGAGATCCCAACTGGATCAAGAAAAGAGAGGGAACACAAGGAATGTTCATGGTAAATGAAGACCACATGAGAATAGGAAGAAGCAAAGTGCTAGAGAGGCCCACAGAAATCCACAAAGATGCCCCTATAATAGACTGCTGGCAATAGTCGAGAAATAGCCCGATCTGACCTACCCTGGTGATAGGATGGCCAAACACCCTAATTGTGGTGCTAGAAACCCCATCCAGTGACTGAGGGAACTAGATGCAGATATCCACGGTCAGGCCCCGGGTGGAGCTCCGGGAGTCCAATTGGCGAGAAGGAGGAGGGTTTATGAGAGCAAGAGTTGTTGGGACCAGGGATGGATGGAATACAGGGACAAGTGGCCAAACGAATGGAAACACATGAACTGTGAACCAATGGCTGAGGGGCCCCCAACTGGATCAGGCCCTCTGAATGGGTGAGACAGTAGATTGGCTTGATCTGTTTAGGAGGCATCCAGGCAGTTGGACCGGGTCCTGTGCTCAGTGCATGAATTGGCTGTTTGAAACCTGGGGCTTAGTAGAGACCCTTGGCTCAGCCGGGGAGGAGGGGTCTAGACCTGCCTGGGCTGAGTCCAACCCTCAGGTTGATCTCAACCCTCGGGGGAGTCTTTGCCCTGGAGGAGATGGAAATGAGGGGCGGGCTGGGGGGAGGGGGGTGCGGCGGGAGCGGGGAGAACAGGGGAATCTATGGCTGATATGTAAAGTTGAATTATATTGTAAAATAAAATAAAATAAATAAAAAAAAAAGACCAGTAGTATTTGATTGTTCCCAAGGTCCCTGAGCTATTTAGTGTCAGGTTCTTGGTCACCCAAGCAGTGCCTGGTTGGGTTCCATCTAGTGCAGTGGGCCTTACATCAACACCAAATCAGTTACTGGTTGGTTACTCCCAAAGGCTTTGTGCCACCACTGCCCTAGCATATCTTGCAAGCCAGACATCATTGTAGATCAAAGAGTTTGTGGCTGGCTTGGTAGTTACACTTATCTTTTGGTAGCATGCAGAATACCTTGCTGTACTAAAGATACTAATAAATAGGAGTGAAGGCTCGGTATAGACATTAGCTCGAATTCTCCATGTTCAATGAGTTGTATAGGTGTTGTCTTAAGCAATGGAGTCTTGCTGTCAGTTTGTGGAGAACAACCTGTTATCTTGGAAACACCTGTGCTATTGGGGGATTCCCATGGGACCCATTTGGTCAACAACTCAATTAACTGTAACCTGATTCTGGTACTGGAAGCCATGATTGATGACAAGAGATGGCCAGTTGAGATTTTTGTCTCTCCCGTTATTTGTCAATTTCATTTAGATCATCTTCATATGTGTATTTTAGGGAATTTCTACTGTTTTAGGTTTTCGTACCACCCCTTAAATGCCAATTTATTTTAGCTGTCACATACATTTTCTCTTCTGGTATTATCTATTTGGTATTCTGTGCATTTCTTGTACATGGATGAGTATCTTTTTCTCTAAGTTCTAGAAATTTTGACCTATGATATTTTGATGGCATCTTACATTTTAAGTTTTAATTTTTGAGATTATAATTTAATTACATTTCTTCCTCCTTCTTTCTCCTCCAAACTCCTATATACCCCTCCCCACTCTCCATAAAATTCATGGCTTCATTTTTCACTAGGTAATTACATGAATATATGCATATATAGATATAGATATTCCTAAATATAAACTGTTCAATCCACATAATTTTTTTCTTTATAATTAACTTGATTTCACATATCAGTCATGAATTTACCCATCCTCCCTCCTCCCACCCCCAGCCCTATCCCCCAATCCACCCCCCATTCCCACCTCCTCCAAGGTAAGGTCTCCCCTGGGGAGTCAGCCCAGCTTGGTAGACTCAGCCGAGGCAGGTCCAGTCCCCTCCTCCCTACACCAAGGCTCAGCAAAGTGCCCCAGCATAGGCCCCAGGCTCCAAAAAGCCAGCCCATGCACTAAGGACAGGTCCTGGCTCCACTGCCTGGGGGCCTCCCAAACAGTTCAATCGACTGTCTCACTTATCCAGAGGGCCTGGTCCAAGTTCCATGGGGGCTCCTCAGCCATTGGTTCACAGTTCATGTGTTTCCACTAGTTTGGCTATTTGTCCCTGTGCTTTTTCCAATCATGGTCTCAATATCTCTCGCTCATACAATCCCTTCTCTCTCTCGTCGATTGGACTCCCGGAGCTCCACCTGGGGCTCGGACGTGGATCTCTACATCTGCTTCTTGTAAGTGTGTTTTCAAGGCTGATCATTTGTTATTAGATAACCAGTTGGTGTGCTCCTCCCTTGGGAAGGCCACCTCTCCCACTCCCAGCTTTTTCCAGTTGCCTAAAGTTCTTTGTATAAGGTTGAGGCCTTGTGGGCTTTTCTTCATCTACTTAGGCATGCTCATTAGCATCATCCTTATTCAACTCACATTTGAGCAGTCCTGCTGGTGAGACTTTATGGGTGCAGCTCTGATATTACTGAGAGACACAATCTCACAGCAAACCTCCCTGGTCCTCTGGCTCTTAAGACATGTCCCCAACTCTTCTGCAATGTTCCCTGAGCCTTAGGCGCTGGAGCTCCACAACTCTGCATTTTTTTTCATTGTGGTTTTCTGTAATGGTCTCTCTTAAAAAGAGAAGTTTTTTTCTTTTTGGTGAGAGGTGAAGTGTGGTGGTATTGTGTTCCCCAAAATATTGTGCACCCTAATAAACTTATCTGGGGTCAGAGAACAGAACAGCCACTAGATATAGAGGCACACACACCTTTAATCCTAGTATTCCAAAGGCAGAGATCCATCTGGATCTCGGTGAGTTCAAGGCCACACTGGAAACAGCTAGGCGTGGTGACACACGCCTTTAATCCCAGGAAGTGATGGCAGAAAGCAGAAAGGTATTTAAGGCGTGAGGACCAGGAACTAGAGCTGATTAAGCTTTCAGGCTTTTGAGCAGCAGTTCAGCTGAGATTCATTCTGGATGAGAACTTAGAGGCTTCCAGTCTGAGGAAGCAGGATCAGCTGAGGAATTGGCAAGGTGAGGTTAGCTGTGACTTGTTCTGCTTCTCTGATCTTCCAGCATTCACCGCAATAACTGGCCTCCAGGTTTGTTTTTATTAATAAGATCTTCTAAGATTCATGCTATAGTGAAGACTACACTTAAGTGTGAATGTAAGTATAAATGTTTATGGATTATTATTAGGGATTATGCTGGATATTATGCTAGTAAAATAGTGGTTGCAGATTCTCCTCCAATAACCATGATATCACCAGCACGGAGTAATAAGCTAAGTCTCTAGTACTAGAAATGGTCTCTCTTATTGAGCAACTCTTGGGTCCAATTAGAGAGCTGTTGGTTACCACCAAAATATGTGTGACACTACTGGATCTTTAGGGTTAATTTTACTGAAGTTGTTCTCTGCCTTCACTATGATTTTCTTCTCCTTCTATGCCAATAACTTGGAGATTAGATCTTTTCAGGGTTTCCCAAAACCATATTCCATTCATATGTTTTTTTTTTCTTATTGACATTTAATGGCTAATCAAGTTCCTCTGCTTTTTCTTTTATCCCTGATTCTGTTTTCAATGTGATGTGTTCTGTTAATGAGGCTTTTCACTAATGTTTTTAATTGGCTCATTGCATTTTTCATTTCCAGCATTGTTTCAGTTTGGGTTTTCATTAAAATTTTAAACTCTTGAAAATTTTCATGTCTTAGTATTCATCTTACTCATTTTCTTCTCTGAGTTGTTAGATTGTAGTTATAACCATTCTTTTGATTTATTTTTTTTGAAAGTCCTCCCATGTCATTTTTACTCATGAACATTATTACTATGGGATTTGTATTTTTGAGGTAATACATTATTTTGTTCTCTCTCTCTCTCTCTCTCTCTCTCTCTCTCTCTCTCTCTCTCTCTCTCT
>CABHPR010156058.1:0-42909 GCA_902168415.1 Peromyscus melanophrys
AAAAGTCAAGGCTGGAACTTAAATGGCAACCAGGAGGCAGTTACTAAAGCAGAAAACACAGAGGAAAGCTTATTATTGACTTTCTCTGAATGTACCAGGCTCTGCTGACTCCCCAGGGGAGACCTTGCCTTGGAGGAAGTGGGAATAGGGGGTAGGTTGAGGGGAAAGGCTGAGGGGGTGGGAGGAGGGAGGATAGGGGAATCGTGGTTGATATGTAAAATGAATAGAAAATCTCTTAATAAAAAGGAAAAAAATTCCTTTATAGACATGCCTACGGACCAATTTAATGGAGGCAATTCCTCAATTGAGGTTTCTACTTCCAAGGTAACTCTAGTTTGGATCAATTTGATAAAAACTAACCTTCACAGTCATCATGACAGAAATGAAACAGAGAAATATGAATAAATGACATAATAAATCAAATGGACCTAACAAATTTCTATAAAATATTCCATCAAATACTATAGAATACACATTCTTCTCACCAACCTGTGGAATTTTCTCTAAAATAGATCATATATTAGGACTAAAAACACAAATACATAGGAAGTTTGAAACAATTCCTTGTATTCTACATGATCACAACAGGATAAAACTAGAAAGAGTCAGTAAAACAACACTCTACTGAATGATGAATAGGTCCTTGGAGAAGTAAAGAATAAAAAATTCCTAGAACTAAGTGAAACGAAAAACACAATATACCAAAACCTGAGGGTGAGCATGAAAACAGTAGTAAGAGGGCAGCTCATAGTTATAAGTGCCTACATTACCATCAGAGCAATCCAAATAAATAACTTAATGATGCATCTTAGGGCTTGGGGTGGGGAGGAGAAAGGATGAGCCAAATTCAAAATCAGTAAAAGGAAAAGCATACTCAACATCAGCACACAAGTCTGGTGAGATGGCTCAGTAGGTAAAGGTACTTGCTGCCAAGTCTTATTACCTGCATTTGATCCCTGGGACCCACATAGTAGAAGGAGAAAACCAAGTCACACAAGTTGTCCTCTGATTTCTTCATGTGCATAATGGCACCCACACACAGAGAGTAATAAATAAATGTAATGAAGATATTTTATGTCAAAACAGAAAGTAATAAAATGGAAATAAAAAATACGAAGAATCAATGAAACAGAGAGCTGGTTCTTTGAAAAGATAAACAATATTAGCAAACCCTTAGCCAAACTAACCAAAAGAAAGAAAAGACTCAAACTAACAAAATTAGCTATGAAAAGTGATACAACAGATATCAAGAAATTCAGAAAATCATTCAGACATATCTTAAAAACTTATATCACACCAAATTAGAAAATTCTAAAATAAATGGATGAATTTCTAGACTCATGTGACCAATAAAAATTAACTCTAGGTGAGTTAAAGAGCTGATACAGATCTGTAACAAGCAACAACAAAATCTCCCAACTAAAACAAGTACAGGCCCAGATAGGGTTTACTGCTGAATTCTATCCAATCTTTGAAGAAACTACATCAATGTTTAACTAATTGTTCCCTGAAATAGAAAATGAAGGAACATTGCCAGAGTCATTCTATAAAGCTAGTATTAACCTGATATCAAAGTAAGATAAAGATACAAAAAAATGAAAATTATAAATCAATTTTCCTGATGAATATAGATATAGAAATTCTCAATAAAATACAAATAGAATTCAAGAATATATCAAAAAGATCAATTGCCATGATTGAGTAACTTTATACCAGAGATTCAGAGGTAGTTCAACATATGCAAATTAATAATTGTAATACATGACATAAATGGACTCCAGGACATGAATCACATGACCACCTCAATAGATGCCATTTTTTAAAGTAAAATCCAATATTCCTTTCATGATGAAATCCCTGAAGAAACTAGGAAAAGATACACTATAATACAAAGGCTCTATGTATGACAAACCTTCAGTCAATATCACATTTTAATAAATGGAGAAAAATTTAAAGCATTTTCACTAAGATTAATAACAACACAATGCAAGGGTGTCTACTTCTATCCAATGTAGTCCTTGAAGTCTTGGAAAAATAGGATGAGAGAAGGAGATTAAGAGGATTTAAATAGGAAATGAAGAAGTCAAGGCATCCTTACCAACAAATGTTAAGATTCTATTTGTAGGAGACCCTAAAGACTCCAGTAGAAAACTTTAGATCTTATAAGCACTTTCAGCATGGCTAATAGCCTTCTTACATATCAGTAACAAATATACTGAGAAAAAAAAACATGGAAACAATCTCATTCATAATTATTTCAATAAAATAAAATAAAATGCTTAGAAACAAACTTAGCCAAAGAACTAAAATACTTACAGTGAAAACCAAAAAAAAAAAAACCTGAATAACATACAACAAAATGGAAGAACCTCTCATGTTCATGAATTAGAGGATCAATGAGAAAATGGCTAGAGTAACAAAAGTAATCTACAATCTTTAAAGCAATCCCCATCAAAATTCCAATGGTCATTCTTCACATAAATAAAAAAAAAATCTTAAAATTCACACAGAAGCACAAAAGGTCCTGAATACCCTGGGCAAACCTGAGTAAAAAGAACAAAGCTGGAGTGTCACCACATGAAGATTCAAGTTGTACTAGAGAGCTGTAGTAATAAAAACTGCATGTAGCAACACAAAAACAAATGTGTAGATCAATGAAACAGAAGAGAAGTCACAGATATGAAACCACACAGTCAAAACCACCTGACTTTTGACAAAGTTGTCAGAAATACAAATTGGATGAAAGATAGCGCCTTTAACAAATGGTACTTAATATACTGGATATCCATCCGTATAAAAATAAATCTAAATATCTCTTATCCTCTTTAAAAATGAGTTTCAAATGGATCAAAGACCTTAACATAAGACCTGAAACTGTAAAACTGGTAAAAGAGAAATTAGGAAAAATACTTCAATATGTTGACATGGGCAAGGACTTTCTGGGTAGGATTCCAGTCACTATAAGTACCAACATTGACAAAGGGATTTCATGAAATCAACAAAATTTCCCTACAGCAAAAGACATAGTTAACTGAGTAAAGAGTCAGCCTAGAGACTGCAGAAAAATCTTTGCTTGATTTATATATGACAGAACATTCATGCTCAGCATTCATACTCATACAACAAACTCAAAAAAAGTAAACACACAAAGAAACAAGCCAAACAATTAATGGGCCAATGAAATAACTACACAGTTTCAAAAAATTGAGCCAAAATAGTTAAGCAATGTATGAGAAGACGTTCAGCATCAGCAGTTGTCTAAATTAGCATCACTATTGCTGTGACGAAACATCATGACCAAAGAAATTTGGGGAAAAATGGTTTATTTGGCTTACACTTCCACATCATAGATCATCATTGAAGGAAGTCCTGACAGATACTCAAACAGGGTAAGATCTTGGAGGCAGGAGCTCCTGCAGAGGCCATAGAGGGGTGCTGTTTACTGGCTTGCTCCATGTGGCTTGCTTAGCTTGCTTGTTTTCTCTCCCTCTCTTTCTCTTTTTTTTTTTATCTTTTTTTTAAATTTATTTTATTTTATTTTACAATATAATTCAACTTTACATATCAGCCATAGATTCCCCCGTTCTCCCTCCTCCCGCCCCTCCCCCCTCCCCCCAGCCCACCCCCCATTTCCATCTCCTCCAGGGCAAAGATTCCCCCGAGGATTCAGATCAACCTGGTGGACTCAGTCCAGGCAGGTCTAGTCCCCTCCTCCCAGGCTGAGCCAAGTGTCTCTGCTAAGCCCCAGGTTTCAGACAGCCAATTCATGCACTGAGCACAGGACCCGGTCCAACTGCCTGGATGCCTCCCAAACAGATCAAGCCAATCAACTGTCTCACCCATTCAGAGGGCCTGATCCAGTTGGGGGCCCTTCAGCCATTGGTTCACAGTTCATGTGTTTCCATTCGTTTGACCACTCGTCCCTGTCTGTATTCCATCCATCCTTGGTCCCAACAACTCTTGCTCACATAAACCCTCCTCCTTCTCACCAATTGGACTCCCGGAGCTCCACCCAGGGCCTGACCGTGGATATCTGCATCCAGTTCCCTCAGTCACTGGATGGGGTTTCTAGCATGACAATTAGGGTGTTTGGCCATCCTATCACCAGAGTAGGTCAGTTCGGGCTGTTTCGTGACTATTGCCAGCAGTCTATTGTGGGGGCATGTAGCTAGAGTTTTCCTGCCTAGCCCACGGTCAGGATAAATCTCTTTCACCTGCCAGTCCCACAGCCGCTCAAACCCAACCAAGTAAACACAGAGACTTATATTGCTTTCAAACTGTATGGCCGTGGCAGGCTTCTTGCTAACTGTTCTTATATCTTAAATTAATCCATTTCTATAAATCTATACCTTGCCACATGGCTTGTGGCTTACCGGCATCTTTACAGGCTGCTTGTCCTGGCGGTGGCTGGCAGCGTCTGGCAGCCTCTCCTTCCACCTTCCTTCTCTTTTTATTCTCTCTGTTAGTCCCGCCTATACTTCCTGCCTAGCCACTGGCCAATCAGTGTTTTATTAACAACACATTTGCCATACAGAACATCCCACAGCAGGGGCATCTTTGTGGATTTCTGTGGGCCTCTCCAGCACTTTGCTTCTTCCTATTCTCATGTGGTCTTCATTTACCATGAACATAAATTTACTCTTCTTTCATATATTACATCCTGTCTGCAATTTCCCCTCCCTCCATTCCTCCCAGTCTCTCTCGCCTGCTTCTTTTTCCCTCTAGATCCATTACTCCTTGGTTTCCCTTCAGAAAACAGCAGGTCTCCCAGGGATATCAACCAAACATGTCATAGAAAGTTACAATAAGACTAGGCACATATGCTCATATCAAGGCTGGACAAGGCACCCCAATAGGAGAAAAATGGTCCCTTGAGCAGGCAAAAGAATCAGAGACAACCCCATTCCCACTGTTACAAGTCCCACAAGAATTCCAAGCTACACAACAAAAATAGATATACAGAGGACCTAGTTCATACCCATAGATGCTCCATGATTATCACTTCAGTCTCTGCGAGCTTCTATGATCCCAGCTTAGTTGATTCTTGAGCCCTATTTTTGTGTTGTCCTCAACCCCTCTGGCTCCTACAATGCTTCCTCCCTGTCCTCTGGCAAGTTCCCTGAGGCTCCTCCTAATATTTGGCTGTGTGACTCTTCATCTGATCCCATCAGTTGCTAGATGAAACTTCTTTGATAACAACTGGACTAGGCTCCAGTCTATGAGTATAGTAGAATATCATTAGGAATCATTTCATTGGCTTTATTTTTTCCTTTTTTTGCCAGAACTGTTTGGTTCTATCCTAGGTCTCTGGGCTATCCAGCCTCTGGTTCCTGGCCATCCAGGCAGTGTCAAGCATGGGTTCCCTCTTGTAGCATGAGTCTCAAGTTGGACCAGTCATTTGTTGGCCACTCCCACAAACTCTGTGCCCCTGGTACCCCAGCACATCTTATAGGCAGGACAAATTGTAGGTCAAATATTTTGTGGTTGGGTTAATGTACCAGTCCCACCACTGGAATCCTTATCTGGTTACAGAAGATGGCTGGTTCAGGCTCCATATCAGCCATTACTACAAGTCTTTGCTAGGATAATACTTGTAGATTCCAGGGGATTTCCACTACCCTAGGTTTCCACATCACCCCAGAAATACCCCCAATTCCAATTGGCTCTCTCAGTACTCTCTCCTTTCACCACCACAGTTCTGCCTGTCCCCATCCTCACCTGCTCCCAATCCACCTGCAAAATCTATTCTATTTCCCCTTTACTGTGCAATTCATGCATCCCACTTCAAGCCCCTCTAGTGTCTCTGGATCTGTCAATGTTAGCATGGCTATCCTTTACTTTATGGCTAATGTCCACTTATGAGTAAGTACATACCATGTTTGTCTTTTTGGGTCAGGGATACCTCACTCTGGATGATCTTTTTGTAGTTCCATCTATTTGCCTACTAATTTCATGATGTCATTTTTTAACAGCTGACTAATACTCCACTGTGTAAATGTACCATATTTTCTTTATCAGTTCTTCAGCTGAGGGACACCTAGGTTATTTCCAGTTTCTGGTTATTATGTATAAAGCTACTATGAACATAGTTGAGCAAGTGTCCTTATTTTAGGATGGAGTGTCCTTTGGGTACATGCCCAGAAGTGGTATTGATAGGTGTTGAGGTAGATCAATTCCCAATTTTCTGAGGAACCTCCATATTGATTTCCAAAGTGACTATGCAAGTTTGTACTCCCACAAGCAATGGAGAAGTGTTCCCCTTGCTCCACATCCTTGCCAGCATAACCTGTCACTCTTATTTTGATCTTAGCCATTCTGACAGGTATCAGATGGAATCTCAAAGTTGTTTTTGTAGGCAGAGTTTTCCTGTCCTGACTGCCAGCTCTCAAATAATCAATATGGAGACTTAAGATTACTTATAAATGCTCAGCCAATAGCTCAGGCTTGTTTCTAACTAGCTCTTACAACTTAACCCATTTCTATTAATCTATGTGCTGCTCCAAGGCTCCTGGCTTTTATCTTTATTCCATTTTGTGTGTCAGACTGGTTTGTTGACTGGCTGGTGACTTCTCTGACTTTTCCCTTCCTCATCCCATCATTCTCAGTTTGGCTTTCCCACCTAACTTCATCCTGTTCAGTTATTCACCAGTCATCTTGTTTATTAAACCAATACAAGTGACATATATTCACACAGTGTACAGAGGATTATTCCACAGCATATTTTTATTTGCATTTCCTGATGGTTAAAAGCCAGAAGGACCTGGACAGATATCCTGCAGACTCTAAGAGACCACAGATGCTAGCCCAAACTACTATACCCAGCAAAATTTTCAATCACAATAGATGGAGAAAACATGATATTCTATGATAAAGTCAAATTCAAACAATATCTATCTATAAATCCAGCTTTACAAAAGATACTAGAAAGAAAACTTCAACCCAAGGAGGTTAACTACACCCATGAAAACATAGGAAATAACCTCACACCAGGAAAACCAAAAAAAAAAAGGAAAACACACACACACACACACACACACACACACACACACACACACACACACACACCAGTACCATCACCACTACCACCACCACCAACAACATAATTACAAGTATTAACAATCATTGGTCATTAATATCTCTCAATCAATGGAATCAATTCTCCAATAAAAAGAAACAGACTAACAGAATGGATGTGAAAACAGGATCCATCCTTCTGCTGCATACAAGCAACATACCTCAACATCAAAAACAGACATTACCTCAAAGTAAAGGATTGGAAAAAGATTTTCTAAGTAAATGGACCTATGAAGCAAGGTGGTGTAGCCATTCTAATATCTAACAGAATAGACTTCAAACCAAAATTAATCAAGAGACAGGGAAGGACACTTCTTACTCATCAAGGGAAAAGTCCACCAAGATGATGTTTCAATTCTTAACATCTATGCCCCAAATGCAAGGGCAGTCACATTTGTAAAAGAAACATTATTAAAGCTTAAATCACACATCAACCCTGGCACATTAATAGTGGGAGGCTTCATTACTCTGCTTTTTTATAGGACCCAGGATCACTATCCCAGGAATAGCACTACCCACAATGAGCTGGCCCCCCATCAATAACTAATTAAGAAAATGCCCTACAGTTGGATCTTATGGAGGTATTTTCTCAATTGAGGCTCCCCTTTCAGATTACTAGCTTTTGTCAAGTTGACATAACACTAGCCAGGACACACTAGTTAAAAGAGAAATGCAAATGATAAACATACAGTGATAGTATCTCACTCCAGTCAGAACGTCAGTCCTTAAGAAAATGCACTACAACAAATTCTGGTGAGGGTATGGACAAATGGGAACCTTATACACTGCTGGTGGTAAGTGAACTAGTCTCACCCTTAGGGAAATCAATATGGAGGTTCCTCACAAAACTGAAAAATAGAACTATCATATGACCAAGCTATATAACTTGTATTTAACCAAAAGACTCCAAATGCACATTTTATAGAGATAATGCATACCAATGTTAATTGTAGCACTGCTCACAATAGCAAAGTTATAGAAATGATATAGTTGTCTATCAACACAGGGTTAAAGAAAATCTGGTTTATATTCAGTGGAATTTTGTCAACCCATGAAGAAGAACAAGGCTGTGTTGTTTTAGAAAATAGATAGAGCCAGAGATAATCATATTAAATGATGTCAGTCTTAGACATGGTGAGTACTTTCTGTCATTTGTGGCTTGTAAACTTTATAGTCTATAAAACCATGCATTACAGAAGACAAGAAAGTATAAGTGAGACTACCTAGAAGAAAAACCAACTGAGAGGGAGGATGAGTGAGAAACGTTGGATGATGGGTGCAAAGCACATCATACACTTTCATGAAAACGACTTTATAAGGCCCTGTATAATAAAGTAAACATTTTTGATCTACAAAAAATAAAAAACTGCAAAAAAAATGAAAGCAGTCAATGTACTCCAATACGTGAATGGATAAACAAGCTCTGGTATATAGATTCAATGGAATACTGTCCAGAGCTAAAATGAAATGAATTCTCAAACCACTGAAGGCCTAGTAGAACTTTGTGCCTATTGCTAAGCAAACAAAGGACACATGAAACAGACTATGTACTGTATGGGTCCAAATATGTGATGTTCTGAAAAAGACAAAACTATGGGGTACATAAAAAGCCAAGTGATTGCCGAGGATCTGACATGTGGGGGGATGGCTGGATGGAACATGGGTTAGAACAGAGCAGTAAAACTGTGCAGCTGTCATGGTAGACTCACACTATGATAAGTCTCAGTGTCTAACACAAAGGTTGAACCAACCCTAATACAAACTGTGAGCTTTAGCAACAGTTTATTAATATTTGTTCATTGATTATAAGCATTGCAACGCATTTATGCAGGTTGTTATTGGGAGGGAATCTGTAAGCAAGTAAAGCCATGGGGTCCTAGGCAACAGTAAGTTTACATTTCTTTCAAAGCCTTTTGTAGTCAGATTTTCCTTTTGGGGCTGCCAGCTCACAAAAAAAAATGACATGGAGGCTTACTATTAATTATGAAGGCTTGGCCTTAGCTTAGGCTTATTTCTAATTAGCCCTTATAACTTAAATTAACCCATATTTTTTAATCTATGTTCTTCCATGTGCTTGTTACCTCATCTCCATTATGTTTATCCCAGTTATTTCAAGTCTTGCTGGCAACTCCACCTTTCTTCTTCCCAGAGCTCTCTCTGTTTGTAAGTCCCACCTATATCTCCTGCCTAGCTATTGGACATTTAACTTTTTATTAAAGAAATCTCAGTGACATATCTTTACACAGTGTAATCAAATATCTAGCCACAGCCTTCAGTGAATTTCTCTTTCCCTACTACACCAAAAATGAAGGAGAAGGTCAGGGGCTTACCCTAACCCCAACCAACCAATTGCTTCCATGTCCATGCACCCATTATAGCTATTTCCATGCTTGTGGAGAGAAGCAGTGTTCCTAATCCTTATACTTAGAAAGGATATATCAACTCCTTAAGTCCAATAAGAGAATAGTGAGAGTCACCAGGAGGGCGATATTCAAACTCAAATGAAAACCCAGATCTCTTTAGGGTCAGAGGTCACCTAATTCTGGTGCCCATTCTCTACCCACAAACTCTGTAATGCTTGCCAAGAAATGCTTCACTTTCGAATTTCTCTCAGTTGTTTCCTATCTTTAAATTTTTTCATTGACAAATAAAATCAACCCAGCTACTTAACTGATAACATAAGACAGAAGGACTGGAAAGGGATATGTAGGAATTCTTTGAACAGTCCACTCAATTCTTGCATGTGATGGTAAGTGTTGATTGTCAACTTGACAGGATCTGGAATTATGAAGAAGATAGAAGACAAGCCTGAAGGCAGTGAGGGATGATTTAGATTAAGTAAGCCTCTGGACATGCCTGTGATGGGTTGTCTCAGATAGACTAACTGAGGTGACAGCATCCACCCTAGCAGTGAGTGGCGCCATTCCCTGGGCTTAGGTCCCGCTCTGCATAAAAAGTAGAAAGCAAATTGAGCTCTAGTTCTTATTGCTCCTTGCTTCCTTCCAGCTGATACAATGTGAGCAGCTGTCTCAAGCCTCTGACACCACCCTTGGGCTGTGAGAAAAACAAAATAAACTTTTCTTTCTTTAAATTGCCTTCGAAGGATATTTTTATCACCGCGACAGGCACATAACTAACACACTCTGTAAACCAGAAAGTACTCTAAAAAGTTTGTTGCTTAAAAAAAAATGACTCCATGGCACTAATGTAAAGAAAATGGGTAGAGATGTTTTCATAAGCTTAAAATGTTCAGGAAAAGCAATGCCATTCTTATGTAAGGGTATAAAAACTGTTTGTTGGGCTAATGAGAAAGAAGCCTAATTAGGAGGCAGATCAGCAAAGTGTAGCCTGGGGGTGAGAGGAAAGGAAGAAAGAGAAACCTAGGAGAATCCCTGTCCATATGAGAGTGCACCAGAACCAGGAGATAAGACACAACTAGCCTCTGTATGAGAAGTAGGAAATAAAAACAAAACTGTGCACTGAGGTGTGGCTGATGGGAGAGGAAGGCCAGCCAGTTGCTTAAGGACTCTTAGAGACCTAAGTGGATAAAGTCTTGGGCATAAGAACAGGCTCTGGCAGAGGCTTGCTGATCAATAAATTCCCTCTCTCCTGGTCAATTTCTCTATCAGGAAGGCTGTGATGCAGAACGGAAGCTTCACAACAAAGCCTGCAAAGGGAGTTGCTGTTCATGGTTTTAAGGTGGTTTGTTTAACAAATGAGTTCATAGGAACTGGATACTGTGTGACCAGCACCTTTGCAAGCTTCCACCCATCAAGGAAGAGGGTGGCTGAGAAGAAAGACATTTGTCATATACCCACAATAAGATGTCATTCAACCTTTAGAATAATAATTCTGCAATATGGGACTACAAAGATACTAGAGGACATGACAGTACGTGTAAGCAGTCACAGAAGGAAAAAGTACTACACAGATCCATTTATAAGTCTGTGTTATCATACCAGAATACCAGAGTCTAGATAGTTTATTAAAAAAAATCAAGGTTTATTTTTTACAGTTCTAGGGACAAAGTATTCCAAGATCCAAACACCATTTGCCAAGGGCTGCACCCTGTTTCCAAGACCTAGTCTCTGCTTACTGTTTCCTCCAGAGGGAGGTACCTTCACCTGGCAGAGGGCAGAGAAGGAAGTAAAGTAACACCTTCCACCAAGCCCTTTGTCCAGGTGTATTAATCCATTATGAGGTTTGTCATTGTGGCCTAAACAGCTCTTGAAATACCCCACCTCCCAACACTGTGACACCAGAGACTAAATCTGGAACACATTCATATAAAAGCACCAAGAAAGTGTAGAAAGAATGGAGGCATGGTGTGGGTGAGTCACATCAGAATGAAGAGAGGTCATTGTAAGTGACAGCTCTGAAGAGGAAGTGTTACAGCTCTGAGGGAAACACCCAATGGAAGTGTTGCAGAGGTATCCTGGCAGTTGGGAGCCAAGGAATACCACAAAGTCACACCACACAATAAACCTCACACAAGAGATTTATTGGGAAAGACACAAGATGATGGCTGCCTGTGCTTGGATGAGAAGCATAAAAGTACTGAGTGGAAAGTAGGCTTTATATAGGGTTTCTTGGTGGGGGGAGTGGAGCTGCCTAGGGTGGGGATTGGTGGGATTTCAAGTTCTGAACTTGGGGCGAATCTAGAGATTTGATGGTGGTTTGAGCTTAAGGATTGGTGGATTTTTCAAGCTCAAAGATTGGTGGGCTTTCACACCAGGAAGTGAGCTCGGATCTTTGACCCTATACTCATCAACATGTAAATCTCAGTTATTCAAGATGGATAACCTCTAGAGGTTTGGCAGACAGTATTGTGCCCATAGATAATAATGACATACTGTACTCTTAAAAAGCTGCTCAGATCTGGGCTTGGCAACATAAACTTGCAATCTTAGCACTCAAGAGGCAGTAGGACCAGGAGCACTGGCCTGCCTGAGCTAATAAGAATTTGCCTCAAAAAGTCAAAGGGGCCAAGTGTGATGACACCCACCTTTAATCCCAGCACTCAGGAGGTCAGAGGCAAAGGCAGGGGGAGCTCTGTGAATTCCATGCTAGCATGGTCTACATGGGGAATTTCAAACTAGCCAGAGTTACTCAGTGAGATCCTACTTCTAAAAAAATTTTAAAAAATGAGTAAATAAATATCCCAGCTCAGGTGGTAGGCTTCTCAGTAAGTGCTCTCATCACATAAAAGACTCCTGCTGGTTAGTAGGTAGTATATGCCTTAAGCAAGCATTTATTGACAGGCATATCTGTTGATAAGTAAATATTTACAGTATTGACTATAGTCTTGGTTTTTGACATTTAAAGTAAGGCATAGCAAACACTTAAGGAATATCTTGCTAGTGGGTACAAAGATATTTCTATACTTCTGTTCATTTCAAAAAAGAAAGACCCAACTGTACTGGCTATTTCAGCAGTCCTACATGCTTGGCTTTCACAACTTTCTGGGGTGGTGGTATTTGACATTGGTAAGTGAAAAAACAGTGCAAGGCAGAGCTTCCTGAAATCAGTGGCTCCTTGAACAGAGATGGTTTGTAGACAGTGGAAACTGGCGCACAGTCTTGTGAAACGTTCTAGGTGTTCATGACCCTTTGGATGACACTTCTCTGACACACTGGTGGCATGGTGCAAATCTTGGCAGTGGCCAGAGCCTGGCTGTGAACTAAGGCTCGATGATGTGGCTTTGAACCCAAAGACGGTCTCCTTCCTTAGCAAATCCCTGAGAAATGCTTATGAAAGGAAGTCAAAGCTTTCCTCATGAGGGTTTCAGAGAGAAGGAGAAGGAGGGAACAAAGAGCTTTCTTTCTCTAGTGAGATTCCATCACTCCCTGGACATGTGAGTTCACTTTCACCAGTATTTCCCTTTCCCAGGAGACACTTGTGTGTAGGGAGAAAATAGTATTCTTTACTTGGCATCTCCTTTGGATCTGCTGATTTATCTGGAATCCTGTACAAGTGCCAGAGGTTGTTCACTGACTGCTAACTACTGTGAATTACTGAAAGAATGCAGGACTTCCATTAATGAACTACACTTGAAACCTTAAACAGAGAACCACCACATGCTTGGGGTGAGGATAGGGGGTTTGCTTGTTCATCTTCCTAAGATACTATTTCCTGACTTCATACACATTGATTTAAATGCCACCTCATTTGAAAGGGCATCCTGGTAACTGTGCATGAGCAGCATGGTTTGGCATGCTTTAGCTGTAGGTTCATAGATTTGTCTATTGCTTACATGTTAAATGTGTGTGTCACTGTCTTACCCTCTGATTTTCTCCCCCTACAATAACAAACATAGATATGAGTTCCAAAAGAGCCTAATGGTACCCAGTGCTAGGAACAATCCTTGGGACACAGCAGCCACTAAATAAATATTTTTTTAATAATGAATATGTCCAACTTAATACAGTAAGTTTCACAGCTCTGTAACTGAGCATTTCATCCCTTCTATTTTATTACCAATAGGATATAGATCAAAAACACTTGTTTTGTCTACCTCCGAGACTCATCTGAGATGTCAATGATCTAGACTGATGGTGTTCTTTAGTCTCTCTCAAAGGAAGATCAACCCTGTCATAATAACACTGAGAGATGCAAAATGCTAAATAGCTAAGGCGGGATCTGTGTTGCCCAAACTCCAGAGTTGATCTGAAATGGACAGTTTTGGTAGTGCATTCATGGTGCATCAACTGTAAAAGCCAGAGTGGTAAAATCAGGGAGGGGCAGAGGCGTGACCTAAGATTAATGAAACCTCCATCACCACCCCATCCCAGGATTCCCCCATTCTCTTTTGTTACCCTGCCAGTCAGTACTTTTTGAGTATGTGAAATCAATGACTTGGGTTCAATTCCTTCCTTATGTGTTTTAAGATTCTGTGACTGACTAAGAGAAGCAGTGCATGGAGCCCCAGGTTGTACTGCTAGGAGCAGTTTCACCCAAGTGAAACTTGGGTCTATTTTGTTGGAGTTTGTGTCTTTTTGCTCTGCTGTTACTGTTCACTCTTCTTTGGTTAGTATATCTTGACCCTGTGCAGTTCGCTGAGGACTGGAGTTACAGTTCTGGAAGTTGCACCCTCTACTCTCAGCAGTGCTGGTGACACCAGTTCACCAATAGGAAAGCTCAGAGGAAATGACAATTTCACAATGTCCCTTAAGCAGTTCCTTTCTTCTGGCCCCCATCCACTCTAAAGAATGGAGAGCACTATCAGACAGGAAAAGTGAGGTTATAAGACTTCATCTCTGAGGACAATAAGGGATAGGTGACACTGGCCACAAATGGAATTGAGCCCCTATTAAGTGAATGTCTCCTATAAGCCATCTTTCTTTTGCAAATGTAAAATTACTTCTTATATTTCAAAGTTGATAATGAACTCAAGGAAATTCTAAATATCAAAGAATCCTTTAGGGTCAAACCCATTGCTTGGTTTATGCTACATTTGTATTAGCTTTTTTTCATATGTCATGTATCTGTTATAACAGAATTCACCTCTATTTAATGTTCTTAATTACCTGCATGAATGGATCATTAAGAGGCAGGACCCTAAGGGATCCTCAGCTCATTGGGGCATGCTTTCCAAAGAGACTCAAGTAATTCTGGCTGGATCCTTGAGCTCTAGCTGGTGATTGATTATATGAGCATACTCAATTTCTGAATCAATCTCCAGCTTCTTGTTTCCTAATGTCATCCACTGTGAGGTCCTTGTTTGAAGCAGGCTGAGGAGAACATCATGCCTTTGAACCTTTAGGATGATGAATAAACCTTTTTTCTTTATAAAGTAGCCTACCCCAGATATTTATTATAGAAATGAAAAATGAACTAATGCAATATATTTTCAGCATCTAGATCTCCTAGTCTAAATTAGGTACAAATGGGCAGAGAAATCTCTGAACAATTTGAGAGAAGGGGATCATCACATATCTTCAAAGAACATTAGAACTTATGGAGAGGAAAACAAATTTCTTCCCTTACAGTATTGAAAATGAGAATATGCACTCCACCCCCAAGATTACATGAAGAATAAATTAAATGACATCTGTAAAAGATCCTATCACAACGTCCCAAATATGAAACTATCTACTAATCATTGGGTACAACTATGCAATTTTTCTTACAATTATGCATGAATAAACTGTCAATGACATAATACATATGATAAAGAGATGTAATTACCCATATACTAGTTGCCTTAATTAATTAATATGCTATTAATAAACCTAATAGCTACCATGAGTAGAACTGCTGCTGTCCAACTATGTTCAATGCTGCAGATACTAAGTTCATTTCTGTCTTCTTGTTGACACCAAGAACGCCCAGTGAGGAACGCAGACTATTCGTTCCATTTTTTTGTGCCTTCTTAGCTATGAAATAAACTCAGAATAAGGTGTCCGAGAGTGCCCAACAGTTTAGACAACAATATAGACAGAATGCATGTAAAAAAAACAAAAAACAAAAAACAAAAAAACCATGCATGAAAGAAATGAGTTAGCTCCAATGCCCCAAACCCCTAGGCCCCATCTTGTGGTCAGACTTGTACTATTGTACTAACAGAAAGTATCTTCTGTGGCTACCAGTGGACATCCATGGCATTATTTCACTGACATCCTTCTAATATGCACGAATGGTGAAATCCCCACAATTCCACAGCTCTCCAGGTCAGGCTCTCAGTGATCTGTCTTTCCTTTTGAACAGATGGCAGGCAATTTGCTCTAGTTTAAACACAAACTCAGACCCTGGGATGAGAACAGCAGCTGCATTCCTGACTCTCAGACCAAACCCCTCCAGTGTGCACACCTCAACATAAACCTTCCAAGAACACACTTCTGAACCAAGTGTGTCCTTAGTACAGACATTATTTCATATCCAATGATGATGAAACCCAAACCCATGCAGACCCTGAGCGTCAGAGACCAGTGTTCCACATTGAAAAATAAATTGCTTTTTTGGCATGTGATCTGTGATGCTTAATAAAAACAATTAAAAAGAAAAAAAATCTCCTTTGTGGGATGGAGTGAGAGGGAGAAGGATGCTTCAGGTTTTCCCCACAGGAACCCTGCTTGCTGCTATTAATACAATTAACCTTTCATTGTTAATAGCCAAGGTCATTTCCCTTGAAATCATCAGGCCAGTTTCTCTCTTGAATGTGTGTGCTCTTACTATCCCCCCTCACCCCCACCCTGCACACACCAGGGTCTTGCCTGTAATCTGTAATTCCTGTTTGCTGGACTGTGGGCGTTCCAGGACATCCCCTCACAGTTATGAAACTACTGACCGGTGGAGCCTTCCCTGCAGATGGATTTCATTCGGGACTTGAGCTATTATATTAATGGGTTTAATTTAAACAGGACTAGCCTCGCTGGCCAAATTACTGCCATTTAAATCAATTGGTTTAGGGGAAAGACAGCCTGACCAGAGCTATTAGACTTCAATTTATTACTGTATCGGCTTTTAAACCAGGCAAAGTAAGTTTGCTAATGTCTGTCCTCTGTCCTCTGAGCTCAAGTGCAAAACAAAATAATGAGATTCTCTGGAGTTTGAAAAGAAAAAAGAGAACGTGAAAATATATATATTAATTTTGAGGCACTGTCTCATGAGGCCAGACAAGGTGCCCCCCCCCCAAGAATCCCCACCAGGAGACCCTATAGATGTCTTTGATGCCCTTCATTAACTGAGATTCAAATGACCTCACAGATGTATTACTTTAAAAAGCTTTTTTACTTGGATCTTTCCTCTTCATGAAAAAAATAAGCACTGCTTTTTTTTTCCCTCTCACACACATTTCAACCTGATTCAAATAGAGAAGCAAAAGGGGAGAAAATGCTTTAGATGTGCTCTTTGATTTTTTCCAATCTCGCCTGAATAAAATGGAATGAGAAATCAAGAACACTCAATTAATTGCAACACTGGGTGTCACTAGGAGAGGGAGGGGGAGATGAAAGGCGCATTAGAGATGCGCAGCCTTAACAAATGCATGGATTCAAAGAAGGAAGAAGAAGGGGAAATAAAAAAGCGTGTCTGTATTTTATTGCACTCCGTAAGCTTTTCGCTTGTATTTATAGCTGCAATTATATCTCAATGAGGTTTGTCTACAGTGTTGGCTTCACGCTAATTTTCCCCCTCACTGCATTCTTGGAATAGGCTCGGACTGTTTATGAACCAGACATATTGACCTCATTTACAGCTAGCAGTTTAAATCCATAATTTTTCCACCCACAATCCCTCTTTGACATTCCGGCGGTGCGGCCGGCTCAGCGAGACTGAACTAAAAGTCTCACACTTCATTGAACACCATTATGCGGCTTTATGCTTATGAGCCTGTTTCCCTCGGCTGCCTTTCAGCTTTGCTGGAGATCCGTTTGGCCACAGGCCGGCAGTGATTAAGTGGAAGAATCCAATAAATCACCCTGTCAGCCAGCAGGCTCTCCTCACTGTGTCTACACATCGACATTTGGATTTGCGCCTCTCTCCTCTCTCCCTCTCTCTCTTTTGATTTTCTATCCCTCTTTTCTTCTCCTCCCCTCTTCCTACAGTGCCATTAAAACACCTCTTTCCCTTCACACAAGGTGAACTTGAACTGCTTTTGTGAGCAGGGTTCCCTCTGAGCCCTCTGGGGAGACAGGCTCCTTTGATTTGCAGTTCCCGGGTCCTGACTTTCCCTCCCCTTACTTCCAATTAATTCACCCGTTAACTCCTAGGCCTTGAGGAGGGGAACAGACCAGCAGAGCAAGAGGAAGAGAGAGAGAGCCAGGTGCTTAAGAGGAAATGCTCCAGCTTCCTGTCTACTCTCAAGTCTCTGGAAAAGCCATAGTACCAGAAAGGGAGGGGACAAGAGATGTCACTCTCCTAGGCTCACAGCACAGCCCTAGCTGGTCCATAGAAAGTCCTTTGGGGCCAAGTGCTTCCTTGGGGCTGCACATGCTGAGTTCACCATTAATTGGCCACGCCCAGATTTCCCAGATTGTTCCGGGGCAGGCTCTGTCTGGAAGAAGGGTTATGAGTCCAGCTCAGGCCTGACTAGCCTCCCTGGTGTCATCAGCTGTGGGTGCAGTCAGCAAGCTCCCCTCTGTTCTCACTGGTGAACTGAGTTTGTGATACAGCCTCTCCTTTGACTTGCCTGGTAATTTCCTGACCCTGTCTCTTTGGTATTCTCTGCATAGCCACAGTTGTCTTTTGTCTGGGATTATTTCTGCACTGTGAGCGCAAGCATTTGTTTGATGTCCCAGACATCAAATATACTGTACACTTTCTGAGTGGCCAAAGGAAGTGGGATTCTTGCTTTTGAAAACTCCACTGGCAGAAAAGACAAAAGGTGGTATGAACTCCAGACACAAAAGATGGGACAGAGGATGATGGGACCAGTCTGGTGTGGGTGCATCCTTCCCTCCTCCCTAATATCATGGAACAGAGACGCGCCTTGGCTATGCTGTGCATATGTGTAACAGCAGGAATGGCCTGTGAGTCAGAAAAGAAATCGATACAGTCACCAAGGGGTGGCCTGCCTTTGTTATGGACTTCCAGTCTGTGTTGGGTAGGAGGAAGCTCTTGCAAAGAGACAGGGATGCCTTTGTATCCATGCCTCCACCTCCTAACTGATGCTCTGTATGTGTTTCTACTGGATGTTTGCATTTTGTAAGCTGCCTTCTGCCTTTTGCAAGTTAGCTACATGGATAAGCAGATCATCAAAACATTAGATAATAGACCTACAGAAGGAAACTAAGAAAGGAAAATTCTCAGTGTTTTGTACACAATTCCTGGTAAATATTCCAAGTACCTGCCATATTGCAGGAAGTTAGCAAATGGAAGTTCTCCTAAATGCCTTTTTAGGACCTAATGCTACTAAGCCCTCAAACTTGTATTTTGAAATCTTAACTCCTTAGGTGATTGTAGTAGGAAATGGGGCTTGTGAAAGGCAATTGGGTCATGGGGGTGGGACCCTCATGAATGGGATTATTGCCCTTACAAAAGAGCCCTAAAGAGCTCTCTAGGCCTCTTTTCGCTATGTGAGCGCACAATTAGGAGCTTGGCAGTCTGCAATACCAGGAAAAGGTCCCTCACTCCAATCCCAGACTTGCAGGCTCCAGAATGGTGAGAAATTCCTACTGTTTACAAGCCACACAGCCTGTGGCGCTTTATCATAACAGCCTGAGCTCCTCAAGACCTTTTTCTACACAGTGATGCATGTAAATGCTACTCAAGAGAAATGGATGTGGCCCTTCAGGATCAGCAACTACCATAGTCCATTTACCTTCCCAATTTAATAGCCAGTATCTCCTCTCCTCCCCTACCCCTTGCTTCCTGGGCTCTCTCACTCTTTGTTCAGTGCACATCAGTACACCATCATGGATGAGTGAACACATAACCAAAATCCAAATCACTGTGGGGGAGATGAAGCTCATCTCATTAGTGGCTGCTTTGACAACATTCCAGTGATCTGCAAGGAAGCATGGGGAAGCAGCTATGGGAAGGATGCTACATTTCACCCCTTCCCCCGTTTCTGAAGATCACAGATGTGAAAGACTCCCCCTGATAACACTTAGCTCAAGAGCCTTTCTTTCACAACCCCCTAGGTTCTCAGTATTTGAAATTCTACAAAAATATAAAGACTGCCCACAAAATGTGCATACATAGCAAAGAAAACAGGTTCTATGAGTTACTCAGTTATTGCCATAATTGCAGAGAGATAGGGCAGGGAAGCTTTTATTTGAAAAACTATCTGTCAAGTATGGAAATTTACATGATGCTCAGGTAACCTCATTGTCAAAGGCATGCAAACTGCACCTGCTTTCAAAAGGAATCATAGTTATTACATGAATCAAGTTACCTCAGAGTGACTCAGTTTCTCTGTAATAGCAGAATAATAAAAGTATTTGTTACCATGCTGTAGTGAACTGCTCTTTTGAGAAAGAATGATATATGTAAAGTGCTTTGGGCCCCTCAGAGAGAAGGTAATCTTGGAATTTATGTCAGCATTATCATTAAACCTTTTCTCCCGGGGACTCGATATTTTTCAATATTGTCTCATTGATTCCAACAGTCTCATAAACAGGAGGAACAATGGAAAAGAGAAAGGATCAGTCAAACACAAGGCAAGGGACTGGGCTCTTCTTTCTAGTTCTTTGTCAAACCAGTTCTGTAAACTGAAGGACGCCCACACGGCTCTCCATTCTTTCACCTGTAAAATGAAGGTTGTACTGAATGGTGCCCCAGGTTTTCTCCACAATGCTAAGTGCAGTGACAGAAAAAAGAAGCATCCATCCTCAATGTTGTAATTTCCCACAGTAGCCTCCTCCTAAGACTCTTGACATCTGGGTTTTAGCCACATGCTCTTCGTGGTCCCATTTGGCTTTATGTCAATGGTACGTTAGTCTCCATTCTCTACTCCTGCCTGGCCGCATAGGCACTGTCCAAAGTCTCATGTTTGGCCTTCTCATCTCTTCTGCATCCCATCTCTTCAGCTTCATGGGCTTCTAGCTGGATTATCATCTCTGTAGGGGGTACTGGTTCCTCTCTCTAGTCCTGACCACCTTTTCAGAATCCATTTACATTATTCCAACTGCCTGTGACACACATTTCTACCAACATCTCAAGTTCCACAGTGGAAGAGATTAGTCTTGTGTCCTAACTCCACTGAATCAACTGAAGTTCAGAAAAATAAACACCACAGATGTGTGTAGAATAAAAGGGCACAGCATAAGGATCTAGTTTTATCCAGAGGCTGAGACCAGGAGTGTTGAATAAACTGCTTGCTGTCTGTGCCTGCCTGGTGTTGAACCTAAAGTTGAAACCATCCAGATTGACATTTTAAAAGGGAGGATGGCCGTGGCCATGGGAAAGGATAACTAGGGCAGACCTAGTGCCCACATCTGCCTTTCACTGCTGCAGCAGCTGCTCCAAGTCATCTGCAGGGGAAACTGATGCCTTTCTCTGTGGAGCTGCATTTGCTCTTGGCCTAGGACTAGGAGAAGGTAAAGGGGAGATAGGGCAGGAAATATGTGTTCCAGTAGGGCCACACAACAAGTGACAGATCACCAACATCATTCATGAGCTTCATATTTATTATCACCCAGCACCAAACTTCAGAGCACCAAGTCCATAGCTCTGGCTCACTCCCACTGGCGGAGCTCATGTAGCAGGTGCCTGTCTTGGGGCCAGTGCTAACCCGTCATCAGATAGGGAGGGATATTCTGCAGGAATTAAAAAGACAAAGCTACATTACCCCAAGACTTCTTCTCCAGCTGCATTTCCTGGTTCTATTTATGGCATCATCTTTCCCTTATGACACTACAAACCATGAACTTACCACATTCCAACATCTATTCAACTTCTAAAACCAATGCAATGTACTCTCATAATAACTTCCCCATTCATCGCATCCTCTTGTTAAATCTCTGTGTACCATGTTTGGCAAGCAATTGAGACTTTCATCATCTCTTATCTAGACCATTATTCTAGTGCCCAAATGCAGCCCAATCCAGACTATTTCTTCTCCCTTCAGTCTGTGTGCAGTTATAATCATCTCCCTCCCCTGCCAATAAGATTCCACAGATTCCATTGTTCAGAGACAAACTTCAGCTCTTATGTCTGCTCTCTGTAATAGTTATGGCCAAATTGATTTTTCCAATCATATTCTCTACAGTGATCTTTATGAATCTTGTATTCTGTCCACTATCTCATCATTTCCTTTTCCAGGTCCTATGGTCTCCTTTCCCCATATCACTCCTCGTAGTTGGATAAACTGTCATGATCTCAGGCTCTGTCAAAGGGATAGGATGCATTTGTCTAGGTTCCAGGTCCTTCTATAATTCTGTTTTCTAGATATCTATAGTTGTTTTCAGCTCTGAAAATCCTTAATGA
Source organism: Peromyscus melanophrys (assembly GCA_902168415.1). Lineage (NCBI taxonomy): Eukaryota > Metazoa > Chordata > Mammalia > Rodentia > Cricetidae > Peromyscus > Peromyscus melanophrys. The sequence goes on from CABHPR010156058.1 coordinate 21,943, forward strand.
ATTATCTTGACTCTTTTTTAACAAAGATCATTACTCATGGAGTACATGTCACATAACTTCAATTGCACTGTTGAGTTGTAGAAATTGATCTGTATCCTATCTGTGTAATTGTCCTGGGGCCTGTACACAGTGGGAGAACAGTAAGGGCTTGTTCCATGAACGGAAGATGCCTGGGCTCAGGATTTCACAGATGATGTACTAGGGGAAAATAGCTCTAAGGATCCGACACTTCAGCCTTAGACACTTTCACTTTGAACGGATATTTCCAAATGAAATGTTGATGAGAACTACATGAAGACTCAAGTGAGACTTTCATCATCTCTCACCTAGACCATTATACTAGTCCCTAAACACAGCCCAGTCTTGAAGTTCTCTTCACCCTTCAGTTAATGGGAAGTTATAATTGTCTTTTTTCCCTGCCAGTAAGATTCCACACATCCCACTGTGCAGAGGCAAACTCCAACTTGCCAGCAATCAAAGCCGAAACTGAGCACTACCTTGAATATTGTGTGTCGGGTAGGAAAATGCTGGTTGTGTGATTAGAAGGCTGGGCCTGACAGAAGTCAGGGCTTAAATGAGTTTTCTTCCAATTCTGTGCTTTATTATATCCATCATTATGGGTTACCCTCACTGAACCCATGCAATGTTCCTTCAGATGACGCAAGTTTGACCTGTGCCTTGAACCTTACTGTTAATAGCTTCAAAGTTAATGCTGGAGTTTTGCTGAATTAGCTACTTGTTCTACAAACATGCCCACACAAACTAGTTTGGCTAAGGAAGCAGAACTCATTAGCTCAGTTGGATGAAGGTCAAAGACCACCCCATCCCAAACTAAACTGAGGGTAAGGGAGGTGGTCCTTCCAAAAAAAGAATTGCCATAAGACAAGGATGCTGGACAGAACTATTTGGACAGTGGCTTGAAGACCTCTGTTTCCCTCACACATTGATACATCCCCATTAGCTCTCTCACCCATGCTATAATTCTTTCACTATTGACACACACATTCTGAAGACAGCAGAATGCTATTTCTTGTCATTTGGACCAATGTAAAGGGAATCTGTGCAGCATACCTGTAAGTTCTAAGCTCCTAGCCCAATGATCTGGGATAGGTATGTGACATAAGCCAGATCTGACCTGATATAGATCGTTTGTTCCAATTATCAATCACATGGTCATTTTATATATATATAATATATATATACATATATACATATATATATATACTTTGCATTAATTATATATTCTGCCTACTTTGAGGTGAATTTGAGGTGAGTTCTTAAGCATTGGCATCCAGGGATCATTTGCATGAGACTACAGTATTAATTCTTACCACTTGTATTGCGCCTTGAGTCTTTAAGACACTTCACAACCATTAACTAATTACTCTTCAAGATGCTCTCTGGAGGTGGATAAGTATTACCTGGAGTTGCAGATTAGGAAGCAGTATGCCTGAGAGAGTGTACAGCCTCCAAGAAACCCATCAACACACCCCAATACATTACTCAGAACAATTCTTTTCTTTGTGTAAAAGTACTGTGCAAAGAAATCCCAGGTTCCTTCACACCAGGGAAAGCAGAGATGTTCTATGCACAGAGGCTGGCTGCTGCAAAGAGGGCTACTTCTTTTTTCAAAGACGGTTTACATCAATGGCCATAAGCTTTGCCTGATTAGAAGTCCATAGCACATGTTCGGGAGGAGAAGAAGATTCCTAAGAGTGGTGTCTACCCACCAATGAAAACTGAAAGGAGACACAGGAGTCTATAGCAATGAGAAGGAAGGATGGTGGGAAGGGAAGAAAGGAAGGGAGAGAAAGAAAGTTTGTTTGGCTTTGATGTGAAAATGGTTATTGGATTAATGTTAATGGGAAGACCCCAAACAACCCTTTCTGGGGGCTTTGAGGGTTTCTCAGGTACAAACCACCCATTTTGCTGCTTGGCCAGTGACAGGCAGTGTAAGTGGCTGTGTTGCCAAGTGGTCAGGTCCCAGTTAGACACCAAATTATTCTGTTGCTCTGCTGTGCTTGCTCTCTCTCTTTTCCTCCCTGCCCTAGAATGAAAACCACCAATCCCACGCAGAGCACAGAGAAGAACATAAACATCGTGATAAAGTGCCTTACAGAAGCAGGGTCCTCGAGTCCTTTGTGTACAGCAAAGAGGTAATTTGTGATGGTAATAATTCCTTCTCTAACCAGCAGCATCTTGTACCTGGAGATCAGGTGGCTGCTCCTGGCTCTCTCTTTCCCCTGTAATTCAAGCAAGCTATACATCTTCCTAACTGAAGCGCTCATAAGGCTTGAAAATGAAGTCCTGTAGGGAACTCCTTCTAATTGCCAGAGTGAGTCACTTTCCTCTCCAAGCAAAGAGGTTTCTGTTGGTGACACTAGAGAGCAGGCGCTTGTCTGTATTGTAACAGCTTAATTATAAGTATGGGTATAATCACACAATCTGTCATTATACCTTTTTTCACCCTGAGAATTTGTACTGCAATCACCATAACACTGTAACAACATGAACAACAGACTGTCTGGCCTCCCTGAGATCATTCCCTTTGCCATGCCTGGTGGGGATGAGCAGGCAGATTTGGATGGAAGAGCAACCGCCTATCTAGCAGGGGAAAAAAAAAAAAAAAAAAAAAAAACAAGCCTGAATCTTATCTTTCACAGTGCTTCCTGTTCATTTGGCTTCCTCTAAAGGACAGCCAAGTCCCTCACCCTCCTCCCAGCCTAATACACCCTCCCTCTGGTTTTATCTGTTTGAAAATTGCACAAGAAGAAAGTACCCTTCTGCTATTTTATACCCAAACCAAGTGAAGTGGAAATTGCGCGAGGAAACCTACCCATCTGTTATCCCTCAGCTCAGCAGTGGATAGAATCTATTACAATGTGCATCCTGCCCCCTGCCTCTGCCAGGCAGCCTGTGGGGTGATGAATGGGTGGGGAGAGATGCTTGTGTCTCAGGGAGGGGGTGATTGCCTCTGCAACTCCATCCACAGAACTAGCAAACCCACTCATTACACAGCACAAATTGGGCAGACACAAAACCACAGTGCCTGAGGAGGAGGAAGAACTTTGCCACTAATGGTCAGGTGGCTTACTGCCCACATTGGGGGCCCCATCGTGGCATCTAATCCCTAACCAGGATCACAAGCAGAGATGTGTTGTGAAAAGCCCAGAACCCACATTTCCATACCCAAAACCAAATTTCAAAGGGATACTGTCTTTCTATAGGGACTCAAGTTCAACAGTAAACTGTGGAAGAATGCCTTGGCAATGGCTCCAGGGCAAGCAAATAACTCCTGTGAAACAGTCCCTTCTTCAGAGTAGAAGAATTTTGTACCATGCCATGCTTCACATCTGGGAATCTTGTGAAATTAGCTGGTTAGCTGTTCTGGATCCGTCTGCATGGAGGCTTCTTTAATGAGGAAATGGTTGATTGCTTCCTGGACTTGTGGATAGAACCAAGGCTCATGCTTCAGATGCTCTTTATTTGATGTTAAAGCCAGAAATGATGGCCACTGTTTGCTTCTGAATTTTCGTTGGCCCGTAACAGCATACATGATGCTGGAGATCCCATTCTCGCTCAGGGGTGAGATCTCCCCTGTTCTCAAATACAGTGGAATTCTGTATTACTGCATCACATCCACCCTCAGGCTTCAAAGGAAATAAAGCAATTATTCCTCTTCTTTGCTTAAATTTTTATTTACTTTTGTTTTGTTCTTGCTTTGTTTCGACACAGTCTCAAACTGTACTACAGGCTTAGAATTCACTATGCAACTGGGACTAGCCTCAAATTCATAGCAATCCACCTGCCTCAGCCTCCTGAGTACTAGATTGCAGGGATAAGCCATCTCACCCAGTTTATTTTTTATTTATCCCATTGAAATCCATGCCAAAATTATTGAGGCTGACACACTATCTTGTAGCATGAATCTTAAAAGTCTTATTAATAAAATCAAACCTGAGGCCAGTTATTGGGGTGAACACTGGAAGGTCAGAGAGACAGAATAAGCCACAGCTATCTCACCTCGCTGGATCCTCAGCTGGTCTTGTTTCCTCAGACTGGATGCCCCGAGCCATCATCCAGAATGGGTCTCAGCTGAACTGCTGCTAGAAGCCTGAAAGCTTAACCAGCCACATGCTTCTCCAGGCCAAAGGCTTCTCCAGGCCAAAGGCCTCTCCAGGGCAAATGCCTCTAGTTTCTGGTCCTCACGCCTTATATACCTTTCTGCTTTCTACCACCACTCCCTGGGATTAAGGCTCACTTTCTGGGATTAAAGGTGTTGTCACCATGCCTGGCCATTTCCAATGTGGCCTTGAACTCACAGAGATCCAGAGGGATTTCTGTCTCTGGAATGCTAGGATTAAGGGCGTATGCTACCACTGCCTATCCTCATGTTTAATATTGTGGCTGTCCTGTTCTCTGACCCCAGATAAGTTTATTAGCATAAACAATATTTTGGGGAACACAATACCACCACACTATCTCAACAAAAATAAAATAAAAAATGGTCTAAGATAAGAAGGCTGGGAACATGTTAGTGTCACATGCATGTATGAATTCTTTATTCTGACTTCACAGGTTGTACTTTTGACTGACCATTGATTCAATTTGCTCCATCACCTAAGTTTCTTTCCTGAGCCAAGTGTTTTCTGTTTAGGCATAAACGTAAAATGAAAATGGATGTGGTCCCTACCTATATGAAGCCCAGAGTCCACTGAAGGAAGTAGTCAAGAAAATGACCACCTATAGAGTTAAGAATAGGGTAAACTGGACTATGACAGAGAAAGAGAGAAGAGAGAGAGAACACAAGGAAGAGGAGAGAGAGAGAGAGAGAGAGAGAGAGAGAGAGAGAGAGAGAGAGAGAGAGAGAGAGAGAGAGGATATCTAAGGACAGGAAATAGTGATTGGCTAAAAGAAATTCAAAGGTGTTTGTAGCCCAGATTGGGAGGCAAATAACACAATAGAGAATAATGGAGATGACTATCCCATTCATAAAGAAAAAAATGACAATTTGTCCCAAGCTGACAGAGACATGAACTTAAGATCATCCAAAATTGCTAAAGGGGGAAGGGGGAAATTGTAAAAGAGAGGACAGGCAATGTTTTCATCAGGGTTCTCTGGGTAAACAGAACCAATTGTCTTTGTGTGTGTGTGTGTGTGCGCATAAGAGAGCCAGAAGTGGGTTTTTTTAAGCGATTGGCTTATCTGATTATAGTGATTGGCAAATCCAAGCACTGCAGGCCTGGATAGCAGGCTGCAGACCCAGGGAAGAGTTGCTGCTGCAACATGAGACCAAAGGCTCCATCTTCTCTTTTCTGGTGAACCCTGGCTCTTTATCCCATAAGAGGACACTTTAGACTTCATCTTAGACAGGAATCTGCTTTTCTTGAGCCTGCTGACTTAAATCTTAATCCCATTTAAAAAAAAAAAAAAACTACCATCATGGTAATAGCTAGACTTACACTTGATCAAACATTTGAGTACCATGGCCCGGGGAAGTTGGAGTATAAAACTAACCACCACAGGCACTAAACAACTTAGGAAGAACTCTGTTAAACTTGGAGTTTGATGTTCATTCCAATAGCAATAGAGAGCTGTCTGCATAGGGCCAGGGTTGGTTTGCAGGAGTGACAGTACAAGGGCTGTTCTTAAGATGACTGCGGCCTGCAACCAGAATACATGGGACAGTGCCTAGACAGAAGGAGATGAGAAGACCAGTGGGGGGAGGGGTGTTGTGGTGTGGTGAAATGAAACAGTTTTAGGATTAAGTGCTGTCAGGGAGAACAGAGAGAAACATACCTAAGAGCTGTTTTATGGCTTTAGGGAATGTGCAGGAAATAGAACCATTGGAATTTTATAACTGGTTAGCAAGGCCAATTGCATAATTTGCAGATCCCAGACAAACAAAAATGTGGAGGCCATATTAAAACAGCACTTCTCTTTGTTTCTGGGGTGAACATAGCATCTATTATTGGTTATTTAATTCCTTGCCCCTGGGAATCAAAGCTAGAAACCTCTCTGTATCCGGTAAGTTTAGACAGACCCATGCTCAAAACCTTTCCTGGTGTAGGGAGTAAGGCATAAAGGAACCACTGGAGAGAATAATGTGGCTCATGCCAGTTTCCATCCTGAGACACTGGTGGGAAGTTCTGTAGACACAGAAAGGGAGAGAGGGTGTGGACTTAGGGGAAAGAACTCTTGCAGCTTGGTTTCCTTGGCTGTATAGTAAGTCCGATATTTAAACATATGCATTTGAATTGCAAAGAAGAATTGTACACTAAAGCTATAGAATTGAACATAGTCAGGCTTATAGACTGTGTTTTAACTGTTCTAAACAGTGGCAGACACTGTGTTCATTCACAGATGTTTCACCAGATTCTGGGAAGCAAATGGGCTGTTGTGGTGATCGATCTGTGATTCCACATACACCATATACTGAACCAACAAGAGGGGGAGACCCTTTTATATCTTGAGTGAAGAAAGATACCATAGTGGGGCAAGTCTCAATTTCACAATCTTGAGGTCAGAAAGGCTTGTCTGAGGTCCTAATTTTTTTTTTTTTGAGCTACAGGACCTTGCAATACTGCTTGCCCGTCCCAATTCTTGCAATTTGCTTTGTCAAAATCAAAACAATAAATGCCTGGCATTCTGCTATAAGGCTGAGAAATAGTGAACAGGACTCAATTATATGCTGCAATGTCACTACAGACCTGGAAATGCATTATTACAGAGGTAGATCTGTGTAACTCGGCAATTTTGTTAACCCCTTCATGTATTAAGGACTGATGACCTATGCAACTACTGTGCTCTGGATAGCACAGAAGCACCTGCTTGAAGGAGTTTGTGATTGTAAACAGCCCCTGCTGACTCAACTTTATGAATGGAAGTCACTTTCCTTCAAACCAAGCAAAGTGACACTAGAAAGTCTTATCATTTTCAGCATCTATCCATGGCTCAGTGTTTGATAGAGCCTTTCTCCTTTCTGCCCTTTGATTTCATTGTCTCTAGTTTTTCTAGCTTCATCTTCTTCAGCTAGCCCTGGGCATCAGCCATCCGGGGCCCCATTTATTACAGCCACCCCACCCCATGACTCCTGCCCTGTGCTGCATTCCTGCAAGAGGCCCTCGGTTGAAGAAAAGTAATGAGGAATCTAGGAACCGCAGGTCTGATGAGACACCTGCAGCATAATCAACCAAATCAAATATTTGGCTCTGCTTCTTCCAATGATATAGCTCTTCCTGCAACTGCTGAATGGCAGCTCACTGGGCTTGTACTCAGAATGGAGAGCATAGCAGAGGAAGGAGAGGACTAGATTGCCCAGTCTGTTCCACTGTAGCTACCTTCTAGGCCCAGCTCCCTCTTACATAGTCAGCCTCTTCTAATCCCAAAAGTCAAAGGGGAAAACTTTTGGCAACTAAAAAAAGACAACTTAATTTATTCAAATGATTTAAGATTGCATAGTTTGGCAACCATGTAAATACAAAATTGTGTCTCTGAAAATTGTCATTGTCTGTCACAAGGGCTGGTGACTTGCTGAATCCCTGGAAGTATATTGGAGTTTATAAGATATCAATTCATCTTTCCACAATGGAGAAAACTGAGGCTCAGGCCACATAGTTTTCCACTACTGACACAGGACGAACTCTACGTTCCAGGGCCGTGTTTGATCTCCCCTCTAAGATACAATTCATTCTGTATTTTAGGGCACATCCATATGCTCTAGAACTCTGCACAAAAACCCTGTCATAGCTAAATTTTTCTGTAGTTTCTAGATGATTGCTGCATTTAAGGCACTTTCATTTGGAAAGGCATATTACTGTTAGAACCATAGAAAAGATTCTAGTCCAATCTGTATCTCAAATATGCTTGGTCTGTTTTCTGAGCTTATGGTTTTCCTGGAACTAACATGGAATATACCTCCCAAGCACCATCTCCAGAAAGTTAATAAACATTTTCTTCTGTTTTGGATTAATAAAATACTAATACAAATAACACAAAGAGCTTGACTTTTTCAACTAGGTTAACCTCTGACTGAGATATATTGCCTTTTATGCTTTAATGAACACTTGACCAACTGAAAAATAGGTTGATTTTTGATTGATGAGTTGTCTGGGGTCCTTCTCTCCCACCAGATTATAAGGATCACATGGCCAAGTCCATAACCATTATCCTATCTATAACCACACCTGAAATCAAAAGTGGCTTAGTAAATGCATGGAGAAAAATTTAATAGTTTGAAATTATCTACAGAGTGGTTGTGTAATTCATGGCTCTGTTTTTACCATTGACTAAACAGATTCAAATAAGTTCGGTGACCTGGCCAAGGCATCACAGTTAGTTGCCCCCTCATTGAAAACATTCAATGAAGTCACGTGGCCCATGAGCAGTTCTATGGCTAGAGAGGCAAATATCACACAGCTCTGCTAACAGAGACTTTATAGTTAAATGAAAATAATATACAATTAAAAGTATAACAACCGCACAAGGACAAAATTAAAGATGGAAATTAAAAGGTAGTCCACTTAGGAAAGTTAAGGTAAACTTCACAGAAGTATCATGGCTTGAAAGATGAATCAAATTTATCAGTCAAAGAAGGGACAAGTTAGTCTGGGCAGAAGGACAAACATTTACAAACATGCAGAAGTTGTAGAATACAGAATGATCAAGAGACGCAAAGATAATGGTAGAAGGTGATTTGGAAAAGAATACTGTCCACTGTGATGTGGACTTAGAGAAGTGTTCCTCAATCTGTAATGAGTTAGAAACTCCTTCAAATGTCCTGTTCATTGCAAATTCTTATGTGGCAGGTCTTGGTGGATGCTGAGATTTTCACTTTCTTCTTTTTTATATTTATGAATATATACATATATATTTTAATTTTAAAAGAGTCCAATAAAGTTTAAAGAGAGAAAGGGCAAGTATGGGGGAGAGTTTAGAGGGAGGAAAGAAAATGGAAAAAATATGCAATTACATGATCATCTTAAAAATAAAATTTTTAAAGGATTGAAAAGTAAATTGATTCAACAAGGTGGACTTCAACACAATTGTTACTGTGGTGGGTTCCCATTTCTAGACTGTGTGCTGGATCTCTCCAGGAAAAGTCTCTCACACAACATGCATTTACATATTCACACAGACACACACACACCTTTCCACCATCAGCTTGTAGACTCACAACCTTCTGTTAACTTCACCTCTAGGCTGTCTGATTTTCACCTTCTATCCATCTCTCAGGTTATGCCAGTGGGGTTGAACCTCAGAGCCTACCTTTAGGAAACAGACACAAGAGATATGGGTGGTGGCTGAAAGGGACAGAGGGCAGAGGTTCTCAGACTTGGCCCCTGTACTCCTCAGCCTCCAGCAATAATCTAGGGAAAGAGGAACTCTGAGTAGGGCCCTTTCAGGGTAATGGTAACTAGTACACACTAAAGGAAGGTGTGACAACCATAGATAGCACCATCAAGCCTGCCTTATAGAAAGATGATATGGGTCTTGTATTCATTTCCTGACCAAAAAAAAAATCATGTAGAATTCTAAGCATATTTTGATGCAAGAATATCTGAGAATTCAAAATGATAGAGTTGTTAATGATGAATAAATTTTCTCTCACAGCATTTGGGATCACCCATATGATTACAAATAGCATGAATTACTCTGTTTGATGACATTTTTAAGTGCTGATAATTGAACCACACATTTAGTGGATCTAAATGGAAAATTAATAAGTCTGTATTCAGAAGTCATAGCTGACTTCAAGCCTTTTTATTTAATTGTTTAGCAAAAGTGTATGCTATTTAAGAAATATATACTTCCCAGGTATACCTGAGGTAGAAGACAATAGAGTAAAATACTCTTTCAGGGTTCATGCTTTGGCATAGAGAAATACCTGATGAGAGTTTTCACTTGGAGAGACCATCATTGGATCTGATACTTTACAAAAACTGAATTGCCTCAAGGGTTTTCTTCCTTTCATTGTAAGTTTTATTGTAAAATATTTGAAACAAACAAGAAGGATAAATAAATGAATGACCAATGAATCAATGAATTCATATGAAAATAATGAGCAGAAATTAGCAAACAAAGGAATAAAGTTACAAACAAATAAGAATAAATTAAAGAATATAAAAGAGTGTAGATTATTATATAATAGCCTGGAGCATACTAGAATCAACAGGAAAGCTTTTAAAAATTTCATACTGATGCCTCACCCTAGATTAATTAAATCAGGCTCTGCTGTGTTGGATCCAAGCATTAACATTTGTTGACTTCCTGGGTGTTTCTTGGTTACTAACCAAGTTCCATGTTCAATAGCCTAGAAGGTCCTCAGCTTCCACTAATAATATTTTGTTCATGTTAAAATGGTAAATGACACTGCTTTCTTTCAAATCTTGATGAGTTTTCTAATGGTATCGTGTTCTAGCAGCCTCACTGCTAGTGCATATAAAATAAGAAAGTTTAAATATTAACTTCATTAGAACCCAGGACTGTATTAAGCTGTAGGAAAATGAGAACCAAACCCAGGACTATTGGGTAGGAATTCTTTGATGATACAAAAGGGGACAGCTCTGCAAAGAGACCCTGAATCCCAGATTAAGATGGTGGTAGGTACAGAGGCAAGACTCACCAGGCATTTGTTTGCTTCCACATAAAGCCACACTAAAAGTAGTTTTCCAGACCATGAATGTAGGGTGATGACTGCTTGCAGAGGCAGCAGGCTTTAACCCTAACCACCTCTTTCAATGACTTCATGAAGCACAGTGAGGTTCTCCTACTCCTGAATCTAGAAACTCTACCGAGGCTTCCATTTCAGCTCTGGATGTTAGAGGCAGGCCAGATGGAATCTCGTCAGCTACACAATTGAGCATATTGTTCATTTGAAAATAGAAGCCATTGGGCACATCATCTGTACAGTAATCTGGGAGGACATTTTTCTTCATTCTATCCACTGCACCATGCAGAAACACCTGTCTCATGTCTTAGAATCAATTGCAACCACTATCTAAGAAATAGATGTTGAAACAATATCATTAAGCTGCTTTTCATAATTCATACACTTGGGCATTGAAGAAAATAACAAAACTTGCAAGCTTATATCACCATTTGTACCACATAGCATCCATGGCTTCAGGCAATTAAATGTTTTCTGTTCATGCTTGGAGGCCTGACTGCCAAATGGCCCCAAGTTTCAAAGCTTTGCTGGACATCTGGGATGAAAACATTTTAGTGCTAAAAGGAAGAAAATCCAGGGAAGATAAGAACTAGGTAACCACTGCCATGACTTATGGTGTGAGTATAATTCCGAGTCCATGTGCATCATCCCAAGTGTGACAGAGTGAGAAAGTGGAGAAATTTGAAGAAGAGGGGCCACTAGGAGGTGGTGTGGCCATTGTGCACTAACCTCAGAAGGGATTAGTGCTGGTGACACAAAGTGAATTTGTTTCTATAAGCATGGGTCATTATAAGAGATTGGCCCTGATCTTAAAGTCTTGTGGCTTTCTGCCTCATGTATGATCTCTTCGTCTCCCATCCACTCACAATGTATTTCCTTGTACCATGCCTTGACTGTGGTAGAGCCTTCACCAGAAGCCAAACATATGAGGCTATTTAGACATGGAGTATGGCTTGAATATGAAAACGTCCCCCAGAAGATCGCATGTTGGATGTTTGACCCCCAGCTGGTGGCTCTACTGTAGGAGGGTGTGGAAACTTCAGGAGGTGTGGCCTCATTGAATGAAGTAGTTCACTAGTGGTGTGACTCTGAAGATGTTACTCATTCCTAGTCCTTTCTCAGCCTCTACTTCCTGTCTGCCATGAAACAAAAGCTCCTCAGCCACATACTCCTGCTGCCATGCTATTCTGCCCACTCACATGAAGCCAAGCAACCATGGACTGAACCCTCTAAAGCTGTGAGCTAAAGTATATCCTTTCCCATAGGTAGTTTCTGTGGTCTATTTTGTCACCAGTAGGAAAAGTAATAAACATAGATTCTCAGACTCTAAATATTTTGGTATAGTGAAAATAGATTATACAGTCACCATATTGATATGTGAGCCTGATGCAATGTAAAGCTGAGTGGCATATCAGTCACTTCCTTTGTAAAGCATGTCACTCAAGTAAGGTAGCACTACAAGATGCAGACACCCAGTTTGTTAAAAATATTTCTGGACTAAGACCAACAAAAATACTCTTTTATTCCATCACTTGAGAGTGGCTTCAGATTCTTAGAGCCCAGAGGCTCCCAAGGGCACAGACCACTCTGATAGCCATGCAGTTTCTTGGGGGAGAATATGCATTGGAATCATGGCTTCAATGGTAGAAGGCAAGAGTGGGGCCCAATATTCCACCTTCTAGTGAGTGAGCTCCACAGTGATCCAGGGGCTTAGCAACCAGTCTGGATGGTAGCGACAGTACTTTGTGGCACTTCCACAGGAGAACTGTACTGCCTGCTTATTTCTCTTGGCTTTTTCACCAGGAGCAGCTATCTTATTTATATAGAAATGCTATGTAGAATTTCTTTTAAAATTTACTCATTTGCTTTTAAAGGGGGGAAGAAAAAACAAGAAAGCTGAAGCATAATGATGAAAATACAAAAACAAAGAACTCTGTGGAAGTGTGACATACACCTTCTCACAAATTCCTCTGCCATATACTGCTGTTCCCTCCTGTGGGCTCGGTCCAATGTTCTGGTGTATATTCTGTGTCTCCTGGCCTGCTTTCTGACACAGCATGATGCAAAGCCTGGGACAACAAGGCCAAACTTGTAGTTTAATTAAAAAAGAAGGGGGAAAATAAGCCTGTCTCTAACAGAGATGAACAAAAGAAAAGTCCCCATAGAAGAGAAACTTGCAAACCCCAACTAAAAGATGACTTTCATTTATAGACCCCGCCACTCGACCCATGTAGCAGCAACAGAAACATGTTTGATAGGCTGGTACCTAAGGCTAGTTTCAGGAAGGAGCAACTGGCAAGATACAGGATGAAGGTGGATGGAGCCCAACTTAATTAGAGAATGTTTCAAAGCCTGAGCAGAACCACACTGTTCCCTGAGAAGGGTCACTCGAGAGCAGGGTGTGCACAGAGCCTTTCATGCAAGTTTAAAGCCTCCACTACAGTTTATACTCTACACAAAAGTTATTAAATTTGGGCACAGAGCCACTGTACATTCAAAAACACCTAAATATCTCCCACTAGAGTAGTAGTCTTTATTATCTTACTTAATTATTCATAATGAAAATTAATGTCTCTTCAACTGTGTTGCTTGGATGCTATTCTAATATTTGTAAAGGGCACTGCAAGGTTCGCCAGGGACCAGGAGTTCAAGTTCCTTCGAGTTCCATTGTACATTTTTGCCAACTCATACTTCAATCTTTGTCTTCCAGATGTGGGACAGCAACAATTCAGATGTGAAAATAAAGTGGTTAATGAAGAAAGATATGTATAGACTGGCCGGAACAGAGAGAACTATGAAAATTAATTTTACATGATATCTGGAAATAAAACCTCTTCACATGATTCGGGATCAGTGTCTGCATGGGGAAGCAAATGAGTCAAGCCACATGTCATTGAAGAAGGGGCTGAAGCTTGGAATAAGGGCTGATCCCAGGAAATGCAGTTCTTTGTGTCCTATGGAAACCAGGGACAGGTGCTGTGGTCTACTTCATTATTTAAATTAGTTCTCCAGGCTGCTTTGGCGAGCTTGGGTCATGTATTAAAGGAAAAAAAATGTGAGAAGACCACTAGTAAGTGTACCTGTGAGAAACAATGAATTTTTCACAATTTAAAGAGGGTCTAGTTAACACAAAGCAAAATTCAGAAATGATCATAGTCAGAAAACCAGGAGTGATGTGGACCATGGTGGTCATTCCCTTTGTCACCCAAGAAGAAGGTCTTAAGCTTGGTGCTGTACTCCTTTGGCTGTCTGTTTCCTCAGGAAGGTGACAATACAGTTCCTAACTTAGAGTCTTTCCTTGGAGACCCATCCTATAGTCAAAAGGTGAGGGAATGGTTGCCAAGGGGAATGCTTTTCTCTCCAAAATGAGCCTCATGTTTTTCTGGTGCTTGTTAGTGAATACGATGCCATAAGCAAGGAGAGCACCATGTGCAGGCTATTCAACAAATACTGACTGGTAAACATGAGGATCAATATCGGATCTGTTGTTGATTTCTTTTCACCATGGCATATACATAGAATTACAGTCCCTGCTTTGGCTTACTAGGCTGTATCAGGAGGTGTTTTATTGGTTCTCGAACTGGGGAGGAAGAGGTCAAGTGAGACAGTAAGTGGAAGAACAGGTTACCAGGGCAACCCAGGCTCAGTTATGCTGAAGATTTCTGGAGTGGGTTGTAGGGCTTAGCTCAGATTTGTCCTCTCTCGATAACAAGGAAGATAAGACATTCATCTACCATTTGCCATTACCAACTGTAAAAGAACAAACATACCAGCACCGTGTCATTGTGTGAGTTCTGGGGAAACTCTAACAATCAAGGAAGTCCCTAGGCAGAAAGTGGCCAGTGCTCACCCTGAGAAGCTGGCTCCATGCAATTAACAGTGTGTGCTGAATGAGGCAGAGAATCCACATCCCCAACTATAAAGCAGGACTACTGACTGAGAGATGGTAATATATTTAGGAAGATATTAAGAAGTAGTATTTATTGAACAAACATGTCTGTGCAAGGCAACATGTTAGGATTTTTTCATTGAACCTTCACAAGTATATTACACTAGGCATTATTAGTATGCCCATTACGCAGATAGGAACTCTGAAGCATGGAAGTATTAAGTAACTTGGCTAAGGTTGCTCCAGACAGGGATTGGTGAAGCCGGCATCAAACCCAGGCAGGTTGCTCTAGCACCTGCATTGGTAATGCTTCTCTATTGCTTCCTTGTGTTACTCATGAATGTTCCAAAGAACAATACGAACAGCACACAGGGATATTCTTGCATCAAAATGAACTCTCAGAGGGAGGCTTTCTATGCCAAGTAAATGTGGATTTTGGATGATATAGTTTTAATTCAAAGGCATATGGCTGATAATGGAAACACCACAAGCGGCATCAATGGTAGCATGCCTGAAGAGACAGAAGATTCGTCAGCTACTGGAGCTCAGAAGTGAACTCAGACTCTGAGCATTACTCCACCCAGCCACACACCTCTGGAATCAGGGTGTCCAGTCCCTGTGCTACAGTGTGATTCAACAACGTTCCCCTGAAATAAACAGAAAGCCAGCAAAGGTCTGTGAAGAAGGGTGTTGATGGCTACACAAACGCTCAGCAGAAAGTCTCTTAAACCCACAGTGTATCAGATGACAGAGGGCAATGCAGCCCCCGGGGCCAGGAGCCCTCTGGGCACACTTCTTAAGGAATGCACCCATTTGGAACTTAGAAACCCAGAGAGCACCATAAGGATTCTCTCAACGCTTTCCATTGTGATTAGCATCAATATGATTTTCCTCTAACACTTAGCTTTATTTGTTCTTTGAACTTTGTAAAGCAAACGTGTTGCAGAGAAATTTCTGGATGTGTGAACATGAAGAAAATGTCCTCAAAAGAAAACAGTAAAAAGCAAATTAAAAACTATCTTTTGGGGGCCTGCTTGATGGCCTGGCAGGTAAAGGCACTTGTTGACAAAACTTAACAGCCTGAGTTTGATCCCCAGAACCCACACGGTAGAAGGAGAGAACCAAGGTATCCTGACCTCTACACAGATGTTGTGGCACAAGCCCACCCCCATAAAGTAAATAACTAAATGGTAAAAAAAAACAGATTAAATTAAATTAAAAACAGCCTTTCTTCAAGAAAGAAAGAGTTTTTAACTTATTTTTTCATGTTGTTTACAGGACACACAGACACACACAAGTGTGGGGGGACTTGCTGAGAGGGATTCTAATCAGAGTGGGAGGGAGATGAGCAAGAGGAATAAGGTGAAAACACTAAAATACATCATGTAAATAATGTATGAAACTGTAAAATATTTTAAAGAAATTTTTGAACAGTCTTTCTTATATGATGCCACTTTTAATACTGTTTAAATGGAGATTCAGGAACGGACATCAAAATACTAACAGATGTTTGTACTGCCTGAGATTTTTAGGTGATTTCATCCTGCTCTCTCCTTTTCATGTTTCTATTGTTCTCCGATACACATGTGTTCTATGTGTCAGCACATGTTTCCCTACTACAATTAAGCTCTGGGTGAGGCACTCCGTAACACGAGAAACTAGAGAATGATGATGTATGTTGTAGTCACATGAAAGCATTTGGTCGGAAGAGAGTCCTGACCTGGTTCTTCCATGGTCAGTTTTGTGTCTTGGCCTCTTAACCCCTTCCATTCTTTTATCTACAAAGCGGGAATCCCCAGCTTGCTTATGTGGTAAATTACAAGGCACCCCACTGGTGTCGGGGGTGATTACCGGTCTCCAGCATGTTTTCACTCAGGTATAGTGGGATAATAAGTTATTGAGCTCAGAAACTGTCCATGTGAGAGAAGATGCTGTCAGGAATGGAGTAAAGGGGAAAGCCGGTGGTGGAGGGCACGGCAGATTGGAAAGGGGCTGCCCACATGCCATTCCAGTCAGCCGTGCCACAGTGAGCCTTCCGTAGCACTGCTGGCTTGGTTGGACTGGTTGTCCAAATGTTAATAGGAGATTTCCAGAGAGAAAACCCTTCTGGTTATTCATTTCTGAAGATTACAGAATAATGGGTTACAATGTGTTGTGGTGATTATAGGAAGCGAACTGCTATTTTTCTTGATAAGGTTGACCCTTTGATGCCTGGCATGAAAATCTAAACATTTCCGAAGAAGGATGTGCAGGGTGGGGGAGGGGCATGTCTTGTTTGGTACCTCAGTCTGTCTGCCTGCCTTTCTTTTCCCTTTTCTTTCTGCTGCTACAACTTCAACTGCTCCTGCAGCGGCTTCTGTTTGTTTTTGTAATTGTTCTTCAAAGGCTTCCGGCAAGAAAGCTGCTCTAATTGTACAGATCACAGAACAGCTGATCACAGGAGCAGTCCCAAGTCCTCTGTGCTGCCACTGACTGAACTTTCAAACAAGCTGGGGGCGCTTCCCCAACTCCCCCGGGTCCAGCATCTGACAGTGAACATAAAGCAGCCGCCAAATGAGATGCTGAAACAGTTGTGTGTCACTGTGCCAGCGATTTGATCTGGGCAGTCAGCAATCAGGCTGCCCTGGGCTGCAGAGAGATTTGCACTACACTGATTCAGGCTCCCGAAGGCAGGCACCCGGCCTGGCCATCTTGTTACCATGGTACCATGGTTCCTGATGCAGCCTGGTCGAGTGAGAATGTGTGTCTTGTGAAAGCAGTTAATGCTGAGTTCAAATCTGCCCTCTGCAGCTAAAGGGACATGAACCAGGCAAATCACACAGAACTTGTTAAATGGAGCTTTTCCTGCTGCCTTTAAATTCCAGTTAAAGCCCAAGAAGCGACAGGTACCTCCCACTGCTCATCCATGCAGAGCTAAGGGGTGGCTTAAATGACTTGGTGACTCATAGCTCATCACCACAAATGAGAGCCTAGGGATGCATTGAGGAGAATAATCGGAGTGCGGGCCTAGGCATCAGAAGAACACTGTTGTCTTAGGAAAGTCCCCAGGAGGGGGAGAACAAGATGCTTTCGACTGCTCCAGTCATTCGACAAATTTAGACTCTCCCCATCATGTTCCAAGCACAGTTCAAAGTACTGTAGACACAGCAGTGGAGAGAAGTTGTTATTTTCATGAGTCGGAAAGGCTCCCCTGAAGGTGCACTTAGGGAAATCTGAGCTACCAGATTGGAGGGAGGCGGGTTTTTTTTATTGGTAAACCCAGCCACACAGCAATCAGAAATCCAAGAGCAGTCATCCCTTCCAGGATTGAGCATGAAATAATATGTAAGTTTCTCCACAAGCTAAATGAAGGCTGGAAAGACAGGTGGGCATGAATTGTCCATGCTCAAAAATGGCAGCACCTTAGACCAAGACATAGGGATTCCTGCCTTGGACCTTAGACTCTTGGGTCCTCTGCTCCTTCCTTTAGCCATGCTTCCATCAGTGAAACAGTTCATGAGACCACTGGGACGTGTCCATCTTAAGGTCATGCTCACTAGAGACCATGCCCTTTCTCAGACCCTGAATTAGGCAATTAACTGAAGAATCCAGAACTAAAGTCCCAAGTAACTCAAGTAAAACTGGTTTCTGAGGGTCAGCCCCACCACTAGTAAACCAGGGATACTCAAGAGCCAGAATCATCCTTTTACTAGGAGATGACATGGACACAGACCTATTCACAAGACCCTCTCCTGGTAACCAAGGACAGGAGAGGAGTGGACAATAGGCTTCAGCTTCCGGCTTGGAGTCGGGATTCTAAGGAGGATTGGAATTCTAGACTGAATCCTGCCTGACCTTCTAGGTTATCAGGAAAGTATGGTTTTCAAGAGCAGAGAATACAACATGTTTTATCAAACCATCTCAACTTGACTTGGACCTTCGGATGGGCCTGAATACTTATAGTTTTGGGTTTTGTTTATACTCTGGCCTAGGGCCCCAGAAATGTAAGGAGTTTGGCTCTCTCCAAAGGTAGCCTGCTGAGTGAGCCAAGCTCCACAACTATAAGGAGAGAGAGTATGTGTGTGGTTTTGTGTGTGTGTGTGTGTGTGTGTGTGTGTGTGTGTGTGTGTGTGTGTGTGTGTGGTGTGTGTGTAAGAATTTCTACAGCAAAGGGGAGGGACAGGAATGTAAGTGGACATTTGGCAGAGAGATGGGGAAAGTCAGAGGTGAAGGAGGGTCAGGGATGAAGCCATGAAGAACCCTCTAAAGCCTTCCACATGGAATTTGGACATATGCCTTAAGAGGTACTCCACCACTGAGAAGCATAAACATTGGCCCTTCCAAATGCCACTGAGGTCTGCCCCTTAGTGCTTCTTGTTGATTTAGCCCCAGAGAAAGAAGTGTCAACAGAGCAATCCACTGAATGTCCCTTCCTCACCGCTCTTTCCAGAGTCTGGGTACAGCCTCAAGTTCGGTAGGGACAGAGTTTATTTGAATAAGAGGTTGAAGTTTGGTTTAGATTTAGTTGGACTTTGAAAAACCCAGAAATCATACTATTCGAATATCAAAGGGGCCTTTAAAAACTCTAGGATCGGCCAAGATGTGTTTCAGTGGATGAGAATACAAGATTAAACTGCAGTGATGAGGAGGGGGGGATGTCACAGAATTCACTGATCTCCCTTCAGCACAAACCATTTGATAGACAGATGTAAAGTGCAGGTGGCACACACCTGCTTGCAAAGATGCTCTCAATGAGAAAATGATCAAAGCAGATTTGTTTTGGCTCATGGTGTCAGAGGGATTTTGCTCCACCCTGGAGGGAAAGCATGGCAGAACTCAGTCCGTGGTAGCAATCGTGTGTAGTAGAAGCTTCTCATGCCACAGCAGACCAGGAAGCAAGAAGAAATGTAAGAAACAGGAAACAGGCTATAAACTTCAATTCCTGTTCTCCCAACCCAGTTCTGTCAGTGAGGCCCATGTCCCTCAAACCTTAAAGGTTAGACAGCCTCTCAACATAGCTCTACCAGTGGGAAAAGACTGCTGAAGATACAAGCCTGTAAGGGAGAAAGTGGGATTCAAACCCTAACAAGTATTTTTTTTTCCAACAGTTATTTAAAAAAAAACAAATTCAGATTTTCTTTAGGTACGTGAATATTTTGCCTATGTGCATGTTTATACACCCTCTGTGTGCGGCGCCCAAGGAGGCCAGACAGAGGACTTCAGAGCCTCTGGAACTGGAATTGCAGACAGTTGTGAACTGGCATGTGGGTGCTGGGAACCAGACTAGGGTCTTCTACAAGAGCAACAAGGGCTCTTAACCACTGAGGCATCTCCGCATGCCCCTCTCCCACTAAACATTCCTTTCTGGTTTTTGTTTTTTTTTTTTTTTGTTTTTTTTTTTTGATGTTGTTTTACAGACCTTGAATCTATTGTTTCTTTTGCAAAGTTCTTTAGTCACTCCCCACAAGAATCCTCCAACTTCAGGTGTTTGCTGTTGCCAGCTCTTCAAAGCTGCTCCCTGGAGGCCCTCTATGCAGCCTGGAGGCTGTAACAACTTCATATTCATTACTTGGTTAACAGCTCAATGATTTTTATCGAGATATCTTCCTTATTGTGACTGCAGGTTAGAGAAGCAAGTGGTTGGCCCATTGGCATAGCTAAATCAATCAGAGTGGAGACTGAGGCCAGGTCGGCCGGCACCATGAACACCCCATTTTACTGTTTTACCTACAGCAGCCACTAGGGTAAATAAAGTGAGAGCGGGCACATCTTTTTGTTTGTTTGTTTGTTTGTTTGTTTTTTTGAGACAGGGTTTCTCCACATAGTTTTGGTGCCTGTCCTGGATCTCACTCTGTAGACCAGGCTGGCCTCGAACTCACAGAGATCCGCCTGGCTCTGCCTCCCTCCCTAGTGCTGGGATTAAAGGCGTGCACCACTGCTGCCTAGCATGAGCGGGCAGCTCTTTAAGGACCACACCCCACTTCCCACTAAGCAGCAAGTCCCACCTGATTCCTATGGTCCTGATATGTGGAGGGTGGCTGAACTCTGAAGATTCCCAGCCTTAGTTCTACATCTTTTTTTAACTTTCTTTTTATTTATTCCATGCATCTTTTACATCATATATCTTGATCCCTTTCATTTCTGCATCCCTTAAAACCTGCCCTCCCTCCGTCCCTGCACCACCACCACCCCCAGATAAAACAAAATTTAAGAGAAAAAGGGAAAAAAAAAATCTCACCATGGAAGCTGCTGTGTGACACAGTGAAACCCTTTGTCCGTATGGGTTTACTTGCAAGTGTTCATTGCAAAGTGTCTGGTCTTATTTGAGGCCTCTAGTTTCTACCACACTGTCTATGCTGGACTTTCTTGGATATCCTGCTGTTGCCCTGTGTTGTGGAGATCCTGCAGCTTTGGGTCTGAGGGTCAGGTC
>CABHPR010156060.1:0-35980 GCA_902168415.1 Peromyscus melanophrys
CAGCACCCTTTCAGTGCCCTTATTAGCTCGTGTTCAGCCCATAGCTGAAGCCAGACTCTGACCTTCCGGCCTCTCTTCCTGACACGATCTATATGGCTGGCTGCCAAAATGTCATCAATCTACACTGCTACTTCCATCATGATATTACCCTGCCCATAAATCCAAGGCAGCTTCTGATGAGCAAAACCCAAACTCATTAGCCTGGCATTTAGTGGCCTTTCTAATCTGACCACAATTTATCTTTTCAGCTCCATGTGCTCTATGGCAGGTGGGCTCTTGCTCATGGCCAAACATGCTCAACTCTGTTCTTCGTCTGTATCACTGTTCTCTAGCTCTCAAATGCCATTCCAGTACTTCTCCACAGCCCACTCACTGGCAAATACTAGCTTCCATTCTTATGTATTCAATCAATACAGCATGACCAGGTACCTCTAGAATGATCTTCTTTTTCTGAGTTCTATAGCAAAGACTGTCAATATAATGCCTCATATTTCCTGACTCTATTTTAGTATGAAAGATATTTCTTTCACAACTTAAAAAAAAAGAAACAAAACATGAATAGCTGTTATAGTTTGGACAGTGCTACATATTTTAAAGTTACCTTATTTAATAATAATCTTCATAAGTTTGTATTTTATCTTTATTTTTTGACCTCGAGGCCAATAATCTGACTTCATCCTTGTACATCCTATGGTACCCAGCACAGATTGTCAACATACTTAATGCTCAAAAATATTCATTGAAAGATGTGCTACCAAAACATTAAATTTTTGAAAACATAAAAAGACATGAATCAAATTAGAAGATGAATTATGAGAGGAAAATATTGTCATATTGAAGAAGAATTTGGATGTGGTACTGGTATAACTTGATGTCAGCATATAGAAGAGTTCAAATAGATCCATATCTATCACCCTGCCCAGAACTCAAGTCCAAGCGAATTAAAGACCTCTATGTAAATCCAGACACACTGAACTTGATAGAAGAGAAAGTAAGAAATAGCCTTGAATACATTGGCACAGGAGACAACTTCCTGAACATAACACTGATAGTGTAGATACTAAGATCAAAAATTAATTAATGGGACCTCATGAAACTGAAAAGTTTCTGTAAGGCACAGGACACTGTCAATAGGACAAAACAGCAGCCTACAGAATGGGAAAAGATCTTCACCAACCCCACATCTGACAGAGGGTTGATTTCCAAAATATATAAAGAACTCAAGAAACTAGACATCAACAAATCAAATAATCCAATTTAGAAAATGAGGTACCAGATATAAACAGAATTCTCAACAGGAAAATCAGAAATGCCCTAAAAATACTAGAAATGCTCAACATCCTTAGCCATCAGGGAAATGCAAATCAAAATGACTCTGAGATTCCATCTGTCAGAATGGCTAAGATCAAAAGTACAAATGACAGCTTGTGTTGGAGAGGATGTGGAGTAAGAGGAACACTCATCTGTTGCTGGTGGGAGTGCAAACTTCTATAGCCACTTTGAAAATCAATGTGGTAGTTTCCCAGAAATTTGGGGATTAATCTATATAAAACCCAGATATATCAGTCTTGGGCAAATAATATACACAATGCTCAGTCACACCTCAAGGACACTTGCTCAACTATGTTCATATCAGTTTTATTCATAATAGCCAGAAACTGGAAAGAAAAAACCCTAGATATCCCTCAACTGAAGAATGGATAAAGAAAATACGGTTACATTTACACAATGAAGTATTACTCAGCTGTTAAAAAAATGACATCATGAAATTTTCAGGAAAACGAATGGAACTAGGAAAAAAAAAAAACTCATCCCGAGTGAGGCAACCCAGACCCAGAAAGACAAACATGGTATGTACTCACTTATAAGTGGACACTGGTTGTTAAGTAAATGATAATCAAGCTACAGTCCATAGACCCAGAGAGGTTAGGTAAAGAGAGGGGCTCTAGGGGGGAACCCATAGATCTCCCTGGGAAGAGGAAATAGAATGGATTTTGTGGGTGGACTAGAGGATTGGGATGGGAGTGTGAGGGATCAGGGGTGAAGTGTAAGGATGGAGGAAGAGAAAGAGTGCAGAGAGAGACAACTGGAATTGGGAGGCTTTAGGGGACAGTGTGGAAACCTAGTGAAGTGGAAATTTCCTGAAATCTACGAGGTGATCCTAGTGAAGACTCCTAGTGATGGAGGATAGGAGTCTGAGCTGGCCATCTTTTATAGCCAGGCAAGGCTTCCAGTGGTGGAACTGGGTTGAATTGTTGGCCCAGGGGGGTCCCATGGGGATCCCTGAACATCCAGGCTGATGCTGGGACAGAGGGTAGTTCCTGAAAACTAACAGCATGGTTCCATTTCTGAGGACAACTTCCCCCAGAGCTCACTGAATGTAGAGAGGTCAAGCTGGTGACTGCATGGAGCCTTCACCCCTACATTCTAGCCTTTATAGTGTGAAAAGTACTCTGAGACTACAGAGAGAGAAACCTAACCACTATCCCAGCCACAAAATCCTTGACCTACAATCTTTCCTGCCTGCAAGATGTACTGGGGCAATGATGGTGCAGAACTTGTGTGAGTGGTCAACCAATATCTGGTTTAACTTGAGGCCCACACCAGAAGAGGGGCCCATGTCCTACAGTACCTGGATGGCCAGGAACTGGAGACTGGATAGCCCAGAGATCTGGGATAGAACCAAACACAACTGGCCAAAAAAAATCAATGAAATGATTCCTAATGATGTTCTGTTATACTTATAGATTGATGCCTTGTCCAGTCACTATCAGAGAGCCTTCCTCTAGCAGCAAATGGGAGAGAGTTCAGAGACTCACAGCCAAACATTATGCAGAGAATCCAAATTGGAGGTCTCAATAGCATCCCTCTCTTCAGAGCTCAGGGAACCCCAAAGAAGAGTGGGAAGAAAGATTGTATGAGTCAGAGGGGATGGGGGATACCAGGAGAACATGGGCTACTAATCAACCAAACAGAACTCACATGGACTCATAGAGGCTGAAGCAGCAAGCATGGGGCTTGCATGGGTCTGCACCAGGCCCTCTCTGTATATGTTATGGCTGTTAGCTTGGTGTTTTTGAGGGACTTCTAACAGTGGGAATGGATGTTTCTCTGACTCTTTTGCCTGCTCTTGAGACTCTTTTCCTCCTATTGGGTTACGTTGCCTAGCTTCGGTGTAAGGACTTTTACCTTGTCTTATTGTATCTTGTTCCATTCTTTCTGTCCTCTTGGAGGCCTGCTCCTTTCTGAAGGGCAATGAAGGGGGAGTGGATCTGGTGAGGGGAAGATGGGGGTGGGCTGGGAACAGTGGAGGGGGGAAACTGTGACTGGGATGTATTGTATGAGAGAAGAATCTATTTTCAATAAAAAATAAGAAAACAAAAAAATCACACTTTCTCAGAAAGAAAGAAAGAAAATTAAAACAGATGAACAAACAGTAGTAGCCACCCAAAGAACGAAATCCTGCCATTTGTAATAATATGGGTGGAACTAGTGATCTTTATGTTAAGTGAAATGAATCAGGGACAGAAATATACATCTGTAGGAGGTTTGAGAGAATGGTTGATTTCATAGGAAATTCAGAGTAGACTAGTGGTTACCAGAGGCTGGGAAGAGTGGGGAGTGGTGAATCATTGGGATTGATCTATAGTTAGATTGGTGCTAGAAATTCTGTTGTGCTCTTGCACAGTGGGGTGACTGTGGATGACAACAGTGCACTGTGTGTTTGTAAAAACTAGAAAAAAAGATTTGAATGTTTCACCATCTAGAAACATATTTGAGACATATTGAACTTGATTTAAATAGCATACATTTATCAAAATATCACGTAAAACCTCACAATATGTATAATTCTTGCTTTTGCATAGGGACCTTTTAATCATTTTAAGGGCTGCACTATATACAGATACATAACATTTTAACTCATTGTCTGTTTGTAGATATTTATGTGTTTTCAATCACATGCTATTGCAAACACTTCTTTCTTCATTTCCTCTAGATACAGTCATATATGTACTGTAAATTCCTAAGAAATTGATTGTGTGTGGGTGGGTGTGTGTGACTGAGAACTGAACCTAGGGCCTTGTGCATGCTAGGCAAGTGCTTTACCACTGAACTACAACCCCATACCTAGTGTTGAATTTGATAGTTTTTAAGAAACGTATGGCTGTTTTACACAGAGACCAAATGTTTTCCATGCTTCCTAATGTGGAAAATGCCAGTCTCCTGATTGTCAAAAGATTCAGATTTTGCACATCTGATAAATCAAGCAATTGCACATTAGTCTAACTTTAATTTGCATTTATTTCTTCCACTTCCATAACAGTGTGTGGCTCCTCTTCTTGGTTGCCAAGCCTTCAGGAGCACCTTACAAATAACAGCTCATTCAGTTTTGACTAGTATCCTAAAGAGACGATTTTTCCATTACTACCCATAATTTACTGATATGGAAACAGAGGGGTCATGTGTACAGGGTCAAACAACCAGTAAGAGGTGAATCCAGGACTAGAATGAAGATTAAAACACTTGCCTCCATATTACCCACTCTTATCGTGAGTCGACTCGAAAATCTTTTCATGTGTTCCAAGAGTCATGTGGATGTTTGTCTTTACAGCTTCTAATTTCTCATATGTGCTGTATCTTTTAACTAGGCTTCTCTACTTCTTACCAGCTAAAGTAATTAATTTATCACCTGCTTTTCAAAGCTTTTCTTTTAACTTCTGTGCTTACTTTTAGTAATTCATTTCCCACAGAGTCCATTTTACCAGTCTGTTCTAATTTGGGAGGTTTTGTTTTACAGTGCTGGGGATAGGGGCCTCTAACTGCCAACCTTCAGGCACAGCACACAATTTTTGAATTTTAATTAGAAATCCTTCCTACTTGAAATTATTTTCCCCCAAACATCCTGCTTCTTTTAGTGATTTTATAGCTACCGAGGCTGCCTGGGATTATTAATGCACTGCTGCCTTATCTCCTTAGATAAACTCTGTGTCTTGTTTATTGCTTTTGTATAGAACTATACCCTTTTGAAAATTAAAATCCTGCTTCCTGCTTTCTTTCTTAAAATAAATTTATGAGTTCTTTGAGAATTTTGTACTGTTGCGGTAACGCCCGCGTTACCGATACCCATTCACCATGTCCGAGCGAGGGGCTGTGGATTGTAAAATAAATAAGAGACAAGAGACAGCGAGTCATTCACCACGGCAGAATGCCGAATGACAAATGCCGTTTATTGAAGGAGGGAGGAACCTTAAATACAGGCTTGCAGCACAATGGAGGATCCCTGGAGGGCAGAAGTTCGCTACCCAATGTTCTACATTCTTGCATCTAAGCTGTTTACACCAAATGCAGGATACACGAACAAAGAACCTCCAGTGAGTGAAGAACCTCCGGTGATCCCGGTGATCGGTAGGTGAGAAGGAAACGTGAAAAGGAAACGGGCAGGTCATCAACATAGGGAGGACATCTGGTCAAGGTTGGCAAGCAGGCAACAGTTTACTCAAATATGGGGAGCCAGGGCCCTACATTGTACAATGTGTTTTGATTATATTCTCCCCTCCCACAACTCTCCCCAGACCCAATACCCCTACCTTTCCTCTCAACTTGGTGTTATTTTTTGTTTTCTTAAATCATCAAGGCCAATTTGTGCTGCCCAAATGTTCCTTGATGTATGGCTGTCCATTGGAGAATTGTTGACTTACCAGGGGCTATGTTCTCAGAGAAAACCCACTCTCCCTCTCTCAGCTGCTAACACTTGCCAACAGCTCCTCATCTAGGGGTAGACTTTAGGAGCAACTTCCCTCTCCATGATGGAATTTGGCCTGGCTTGAGCTTGCACAGGTCTTGTGCATGACATCACAACCATTGTAAATTCTTATGTGCAGCTGCCCTGCTGTATCCAGAAGACACTGCTTCCTTGTGGTCATTCACTTCTGGCTCTTATATGCTTCCCACCCTCTGTTCTGCAGTGTTCCCCGAACCTTGGCAGGAGGGAGGCAGTACATATGCTCCACCTAAGGTTGAACATTCTGCAGTCTCTTATCCTCTTCACATTGACCAATTGTGAGTCTCAGTGTTAATCACCATCTACTACAAGTAGGAACTTCTCTGATGAGAGCTGAGAGATGCACTGATCTACCAGCATAAGGAATAATAAGTCATTAGGAGTTGTTTCAGTTGTCCATTAAGCCAAATAATAGTAGCAGGTTCTCCTCTAGTGTCCATTATCTGTCTAGCCAAAGGTTCCTGGCCTGAAAATGGTGCCAGGTAAGGGTTTCATCTTGTAGAGTGAGTCTTAAATACAACCAGAAAGTGACTGGATACTCTTGTGATGTTCGTGCCGCTCTTGCACCAGTGGACATGCTGTCCTAGGCCACTCATTGTTGTAGCTTTCAGACTTCACAGCTTTTCTCCCCTGGTACTCTGAAAGCTAGCCAGTAGGGATGAAGCTGTGAGCTCAGTACCATCTTGATGTTTTCATGTTTTATGACTCAAGTATGTGGTGTCTTCAGCAACAGGGGTTGTCTTCTTAGCTGTCTTAGGGTTTTTATTATTGTGATAAAACACCAAGACCAAAATTAACTTAGGGAGGGAAAGATTTATTCCAGCTTTTAACTCTCAGGTGATAGACAGTTACTGAGGAAAATCAAGGCAGAAACTCAAGCAGGGCAGTGACCAGGAGGCAAGAACTGATACAGAGGCCATGAAGGAGTGCTGCTTGCTGGTTTGCTCCACATGGCTTGCTTACCTGTCACCACTCTAGAGGTGGTGGGACCTGAGAGAATGGAACCAATAAATGAGACAAACTAAAGTCTCATGTAATAGCCAACTTTATACAGAGTATCAGACAATTTATACTCTGAGGGTTAAGAGGAGTCACATGAGTAAAGTGTACACTCACAAGGGCAAGCCAGAAGTAACAAAAGCATGTTTTTTTCCATGGAGGCGTATAAACAAATAAAAACAGCCAGTTATAATGAATAATCAGAAGCAAACTCAGTCTTATCTGCTGCACCTACGAGGAGCACAAAAACACATTCCAAGAACAATTACACATTTAAAAAAAAAATCTAAGGTCACAAGATTCTTGTTTTCTTGAAGTTTTCTCATAAGCCCTCAGAATTCTCCTCACAGGAATTCATTCTTGGATGTTCCGGCATTCAACCTGCGTTTTTATAGAACCGAGGATTACCAGCCCAGAGATGGCCCCACTCACAATGAACTGAGCTCTCTCACATCAATCACTAATGGAGAAAATGTCCTACATTCTTGCCAACAGCCAGATCTTATGGAAGCATTTTCTCAATTGAGAGTCCCTCCCCTCAAATGACTCTAGCTTATATCAGTTTGGCATAAAAATCATCCAGGAAAGGATCTCACCTCCAAGTTCTAGAGCAGTAGTTTTCAACCTGTGGGTCAAAACCCCTTTGGGGGGCCACATAGCAGATATCCTGGATATCAGATATTTATATTACAATTAATAACAGTGACAAAATTACAGTTATGAAGTAGCAACAAATAATTTTATGGTTGGGTCACCACGATATTAGGAACTGTATTAAAGGTTCACAGCATTAAGAAGGTTGAGAACCACTAGTCTAGAGGGTAGCCAAGTACATTGGCAATAACCTGTAATGTTTGGGGGTCTATCGGACTTCACTGCCCGCAAACTCTAAAATAAGTAACCAGTTCCTGGCACTGAGTTTTTCAATCATTAGCCTCGGGTATCTTTGCAGGGGCATTGTTACCTGGTTACAGTGCAACTCCATTTTAACTCTTTATGTGTAAATACACACACACACACACACACACACACACACACACGCACACGCACACGCACACGCACACATCCCACTGAAGATTTGCTTTGGCTGGCTCTTGGAAACCTATTCCTCATACTGGATTGTCTTGCCTAGCCTTAATACAAGGGGGAGGTGCTTAGTCTTACAGCAATTTGATATGCCATGCTTTGTAGATCCCCATGGGAGGGCTGCCCTTTCTCAGCAGAAACAGAGGAAGAGTGGGTTGGGGGAGGAAATAGGAGAGGAGGGAGTGGAAACTGTGTTCCACATATAAAATTAATTAATTAATCAAATTTTTAAAAAAAGGGAGGAAAGAAGCAATTGAAGAGTGAAGAGTCAGGCCACCCAACCCGTGCAAACAGAAGAAAAGCAGGGGAACCAGCAACTCCACCCGTCCCTGGGACCTGTCTGAGGACCACATGCTCCCTTTTGCCTTCTCTTTGTGTGCATGGGCTGATGGCCAAACTTTTCTTTATTCCTTATGTGTTTGAATCACTTATTTTCCTTAAAGAAATGCCTCTGGGATCTTCAGCGGAGTTTGATTTAACAATTCCAATCCAAATTGTTTACTTGAGAAAAAGCCAGGGGTATTGACAAATACTCACATGCAAGAATAATAATAAAGGGGATTGATCAAAGTATGCTTACACTCAAAACACATAAAAAGAAACATTAAAGTCAGAATGCCAAATAACAACAGAAGTTTAAAGAGATAGTATGACGTTTGGAAGGATGAAAGCGTATTAAGTGATTTGACCAGTTATGAAAAAAATTGGCTTAGTTTGCTTTCAAAAATCAAAACCCAATATATCTCTCTGGCTGTGTAATGTAGCTACAAGAAGATGATACATATAAAATATCAATAGCTGCTTCCAAATGGAAGTATTATGGATGCATTTGATTTTCTTTTCTGTGATTTTCTTTGTTTTCTGAAGCTTTCATAATTACACATATCATTTTTATAATGTCAAACATATTCTTTTTCCTAAAAATGAAAATTGTATAGGAGGTGTTATTATTTGTAGGATGATTCTGGCATTTATTAAGAACAGAACAAAACATGATCAGAATATATTATATTAAATTTTTTCAATATGAAAGGTAAAAAAAATAGAATGTGGCAATACTTGTCACATGTCTCTGTGTTCTGGCAGAGACCTAGGAAGTATGTGTTCTTCCTTGAATAGGGTGTCACCCGAGGGGAACTTAGTGATTGTACTCACACTATTTATTGAAGGTGCGCTTTCTCTCAGGCTCTCCTCCCTGCTTCTTTTCAAGTCCATGGTATTCAGCCTCGTCATTGCATGCAATCTCAGCCTTATATGTATCCTCAGCATGGTACACAATCTCACCATGGTATACAGCCTTACTATGGCATGCAGTCTCACAATGGAACATAACCCACCATGGAACATAGTCTCACCAGGGTTTATAGCCATTACCATGGAATACAGCCTCCCATACTATACAGTTTCTCCATGGTACACAGATAACCTCACCAATGTACAGTCTCACCATGGTACAAAACCTCACTGTGGTATGCAGCATCCCATGGTATATAGTTTGACCATGGTACACAGTCTTATCATGGACTAGAGCTTTACTGTGGTACACATCCTCATCATGCTACATAGCCTCACCATGATGCACACCCTCACCATGGTACGTAGTTCTGTGATAGTACACAGCCTTACCATTTTACACAGCCTTCCATGGTATATAGTCTCACGATAGTGCACAGCCTCACCATAGTAAACAGCCTCACCATGGTACACAGCCTCACCATGCAATACAGCCTTACTGTGGTTTACAGCCTCCAATGGTACACAGCCTTATAGTCTCACTGTGGTACACAGACTTACCATGGTACACAGCCTTCTACAATAGACAGTCCCCTGTGATATTGGGTCTCACCATAAAATATAGCCTCTCAACGCACACAGCATCATCATGGTACACAGCCTCACCATGGGACACAGCGTCACTATGGAATACAACCTTATTATAGTTTACAGCCTCCCATGGTACACGGCCCCACAGTCTCACTGTGGTACACAGTGAGATACAATGCGATACAATCTCACACAGTGTACAGTCTCCTGTGATATATAGTCTTATCATGAAAAACAGCTTTACATGCAGTCTCACAATGGAACATAACCTCACCATGGAACATAGTCTTACAGACTCTCAACGTACACAGCCTCACCATGGCACACAGCATTATTGAGCCTACAGGTTTCTGTAGCTGCTCATTTGTAAGAATTCTTCACCGGAACCTCCCAGGCAAGCAGGCATTCTTTTTTTCCATTTTATTTGCTCACTAGTCTTTTTTTTATTTGAAAGACAAGGACATTCCTTTGAATAAAAACCTGTCGATTTTGCTTTTTCTGTTCCTTCAATGGATAATTTAGCTGTCTCATTAGTGTTTTTATGTGTGAATTTTTTCTAGAACTCCTCTGAGTTTTTGCTGTCCTTTTACCAGTTGATGGGGAGACACAGCTATCATTACAAAACCTCTCAAGAAATTAAAACCCTTTCTCATTTGAAACAATCTCCATAAAGGACTCTGAAGATTTGTGCTTTGTGGCCCAGGCAGGGCGCCTCTTCTTTGAATTCTTCACTCGTCAGGTTCCCAGCTCTGTATGAAAAGTGTGGGAGATTTTGTGTGTGTTAGTGGCAGAGCCAGGGTGGGGAAAGCACTTGCAGTATAATTTTATTTTTTATTTTAGGGTGCTTTGGGTTGTTGTTGCTGCTGCTACTATGCTTATTTTGATGCTTTTTTAAAAATGATCTAGCTATAGCCATAAAAGTTTGAACAATTCCATACAGTAAATCAAAAAACTGTCTGAAAATGAAACTAAACAATTAAATCTTTCTTGTTATTCATCCCAGCCTCTCTCTGCATAATTTGGGGTGAGAGTGATATTCAGAGTAAAAACCTATCATTGTGTTGTAAGTATATTACAGTCTTTCCTCCTGTGAAATTTCTATATGCAGTTCTCTAGAGAATTCTACAAGCTAGGGCGGTATTGATTGGGCTTTTATGTAAGTCTGCTGCTAAGCTGGGCTAAAGCTGACTTAGCTGGTTAAAGCCAAATATTTCCTTCTTTTTTGTCTCATAACCAGAAATGGGGCCAGGAAAAATATACCACCTAGGCATATTTCTCCTATTGCTTGGACCTTGGCTAGGACCCCCAACAATCAACACAAACCATTTGATTTCTTGTCTGAACCCTCTAAGGTAGCGCAGCACACAGGTTGCATCAAACCAGCCAGTGTGTTGCACGGAGCCTCTAAAAGTTAACCATTCATAAATGTCACTTTGAAATAAGATGCCCAGAGGCTCATAAAACACAGAAAGACCCTGCGTGTAGAACTTCAGAGTGTGGAGCAGCAGGTCACCTTTGATGGGGGTATTTGCATGTGTGCTCTAGTTCACCACCCTCCCCAGCTGTCCCTGTCGATTTGCACCTGTTTCCTTAATGCTCCGTCATTTGCCCCTAGCCCAAATCAGAAACCAACTCAATACTTATCTACAGCACTGTGACTTTTAAACCTCAGCAAATACTAAAATCACTGGGAACACATACCAGAGTTGATGCAGGTAGGGAGCCAGAATTTGCATTTCTAACAAGTTCTTAAATGATGCTGCTATTGGAGGGTGAGGGACCATGCTGAGAATTATTGATGTAAGGTATCATTCCTCTGAGAGATTGCCACTCATTCATGCATTCACCCATTCATTCGTTCATTCACATATTTATTATAAGAGGCTTTCCTCTGTATTGAAGATCCAATAGCGATCAAACACACTTCTTGTTGACCAGATTCTGTTCACCGTGCACACCGATATTCTAGGACTGTGAAGAGAAGTCAGGCCTGGCTGCCTTGGGGAATGACGGTGAGCTAAGCTGTGAAGGCTAATGAGACTTGGTCAGACAGACCCTAGAGGAGAGAGGAGCTTCCTAGGCCAGAGGAGAGCCTAAGCCACGCTAGGGCAAGCATGGAAGAGCTTCTTATTGGATTGCTGATCGACAGAGGCAGTTCAGGCTAGCAGGGGTGCTCCTGGCCTCCATTCCAAGGAGCCAGGTGCCTGTTCTGATGACTTCCGAGGAGAGGATAATAGCTTCCCAACTGCAGGGTACTGCGCCAGGAGGGAAGGGACTATGGATACCTGTGCTCTGATCCAACAGTCCTAATGAAGTGGGCTGCACAGAGGAGCCCTGGCAGAGTTATTCTGAAAGCTTCCTCTTTGGGGAAATCCCACTGGCATGTTGGCAAATCTGCCCGATTTCTCACTACTCCAGTTTCTGGGCATCAGAATATTTCTACGGGGAAAAAGGACACCATACTGCCAGAGGAGATCACTAACATGTCAGATCAGATCAGCTGTGCCTGCTGTTTGCTCCTGGTCATTCATTCTTCATCGTATTACTCATTCTAGCAAGAGTTCCCTGAGTCCTTCCCACCTTCAGGCTCTTTCTGCCTCTACTTGAGGCTGGAGATGTCCACATCATCCATCACCTGTGAATTCACCTTCCACAGCATCAGAAATTCTTCATTGATACTTATTTGGCTCACAAACCTGCTTTTGTTTTGGGAGATTTGCATGTGTGTGTGGTGTAAGGATGTATGCACGTATGTATGTATGTATGTATGTATGTATGTATGTATGTATGTATGTTCTAATGGGTGTCAGTGCATGTGTGTGTGTGTGTGTGTGTGTGTGTGTGTGTGTGTGTGTGTGAGAGAGAGAGAGAGAGAGAGAGAGAGAGAGAGAGAGAGAGAGAGAGAGAGAGAGAGAGAGAGTGTGTCCATGCCTGTGTGTGTACACGTTGTGCTCACGCGAGTGTGTGGATGCAAGAAGTTTACACTAGGTACCTTCCTTGATCAGTTATCACCTTGTGTATTGAGGCAGGGTTCCTGGAACCCAGAGCTTCCCATATTCTGTTAGTTCTAGATAGCTAGCTTGTCCCTGGGATGAAGCCAGGCCACCTTGCCCTCCCATTGTTCATGTGCATGCTGGGAATCAAATGGCAGTCTTAATGCTTGGGAGGTAAGCACTTCGCTCATTGAGCTGTCTGCCTAGTCCTTGTGTCCCAGCCTTCTTTTCCTCCCCACCTCTCTTTGAGAGAAGGCCTTTCTGTGTAGACATGGATAGTCTGGAGTTTACTAGGTAAAACAAGGTCTTGAACTTGCGGACATCCTCCCGTCTCTACCTCTTTAGTGTTGGGATTATAGGCTTATGCCATCCTCCTCAACAACTCCTCCTTCTTATGCACAAGACATGAATATATAGATTCTATCTTTAAAAAAAAACTCTTATTTTTCTACTTTCCATGTATGCACGTCATTGTACTCATTTGCAAATAAGAACTAATTCTCACCTGTAACTCCTTGTTTTTACTCTGAATTGAGAATTGGGATGCCTCAGACACTACCAGCTACTGCTACACTACCAGCTACTGCTAGTGACGGTAAAAGCTGGTTTGCTTTCTACTCTATTCCTTCTCGTGGATCATATCTCCCTCCATTTTCTAATGGTTTGTATGGATGCTCTCTAAGGCTTCTTGCCCAGGCTATTACAATTGCAAGGACTTGTCCCCTCTTCTTTGAATCTCTAGTTTTAATAAATGAATTTTCTCAATTTCATAGTATCATCAAAAAAAGATTGTACCTTTTATTTTATGTTTTACAACCTTTCTCTTGACTCCAAATTAGTTGTACTAACGCTGCTAGCCAAGTTCCTTTCATATAATTATGTTCTCACCTCTTAAAACAGGTGAAGTCATGTCCTTTCCTAAACATGTCACTTACAGTGATTTCAATTTTTTATTAAGGTTTGGCTAGGTCTCTTGTGACCTTTTAAAAAATATTATTTACGTTTTTTCACACAATATATTTTGATCATATTCTTTCCCATTCCCCAACCTCTCTCTCTTAAAAAAGAAAGAACATAAAAACAAGTCAATTAGATAACAAACAACAATAACAACAACAACAACAAAAACACAAAGTAATCCAAAATGAACAATGAAAAAGCCCACAAAAAGACACAGAATCTTATTTCTGTTGGCCAACTACTTCTGAGCATAGGCCCTGCCCTGAAGTGTGGTGGATATACCCAGTGATGCTCCACTGGGGAAAACTGATTTTTCCCTTTCCCAGAAGATATTAGTTGCAAACAGCTTCTTGATTAGAGGTGGGGCTTGTGGCCACTTTCCCTTCTCAGTGTTGGTATCTTGTCTGGTTTGAACCTGTGCAGGTCTTGTGCATGAGGTCAAAGTCTCTATGAGTTCACATGTGTATCACCCCTGTTGTGTCTGGATGACTGTTTCCTTGGAGTTATTTGCTACCTCTAGATCTTGCAATTGTACTTCCTGACTCCTCTTTCACATAGATCCCTGAGCCTTGAAGGGAGGGGTTTCATGGGGACATCAAGTTTAACACAGAGTACTTTTCCAAAGTTTCTCACTCTCTGCAAATTTTTCAGGTGTGAGTCTCTGTGTTAATCCTCGTCTACTGCAAAATGAAGCTTCTTTGATGAGGATGGAGTGGCGTTGATTCTATGGGCCCAGCAATATATCATTAGGAGGTCTTTTATTTCTGTATTCCTTTAGCAGAATGATAGCAGCAGGTCTTCCCCTAGGGACTGTGACCTATCTAGTCTCACGGTCTTGGCCACTTTAGCAGTGTCAGGTTTGGGTTCCATCTGCTGGAGTGGACCTAAATCCAATCATGATTTCAGATATTTTGCTTTGGAGGTTACGTTTTTCTTGTCAGGCTTGTCTGAGGCAGTGGGATTGGTTAAGCCATCTCATCTCAGGAAGTCGACTGGAGCCTTAACTCACATTCTTTGTACATTTCTTTTGAGAGCTAATGTATTGTACCAGGCTTAGCTTATGCCGGCCCTGCCCACACATGTGTACTCTCATTTCAAGTAATTCCTCATGGGCCATTCAGGATCTGAGTAGCCAAAACTGTACCCAGAAATGACCCCCCTCATCTCCTCTATTCCTAAGAGGTACTTGGAGACACTATCCCAATTCTGAGTCCTCTTAAATGAAGTACGTTTGTCTTAATATTCTTCTCGAATATGACCTTGGTGATTTTCTTTCCATACGATAGTGTGGGTGATGCTGACCTCTCTGTGCGCATATTATCCAGTTTGGGTTACTTTATTTCTCTAAATGGTAGTTTCTTTGATCTCACTCTGTCCTCTCTGGCTCCATGGGTCTCCTCTGCATTGTTTTTTATGCAGTGTTTTTATGTGTTCTCTTGTATTTGAATTTTTATACTCTTCCTTAATATTTTCATTCTTTTTTGGTATTTCTCAATGTTCTTGATTATTTCCTTCTGAGGATTTGGGGAACAGATATATCATTATTTTCTACTAACTTGTAACATATACATAGAATTTAAAATTATGATACTTGCAATCTTTATGTGAAGTGTAATTTGATTTACATTTTCGAATAGTCAAAAAACAAAGAATATTGACACTTTTCAACATAGATGATGTTATAAAAAAATCTTAATTTTGTCTAATTTTTATAATGCCTTCTAGTATTAGTTATAAATTTGAACTTTCATTCAGACTACTTTGAAATTATTATTGGTATTGGATCTTATTTAATTTTTATTTTAAGATACATTTAGTTGTATAGTCATGTTATAAAAATTATTATTTTACTCATCTGGTAAATTCTTTCAATGCTAGTCATCAAGATTTACCTAATCTTGAATTTAATATTTGTATATTTTGCATGGATGAAGGAACTGCTGAGCCAGAGCCAGTCCTGACGTTTATATTTGTTAGGTCAACTGGACTATCAATTTAACCTCCGCAGAGAGGTCCAGTTAAAAATTCCCTGACTGCTGATTTCTCCTATAAAAAACAACTTAGGAATAGACTAGGTAGATACATATTTTTCATCTTTAAAATTGAACCAAGTGGAAGTATCACAGATATTTGTTAACAGTTGACTATAACTGCATAGTGCTCCATCAATTTTTAAAAAAGTAAGAAAAACTTAAAGGAAAGTACTATGGCAACTTTGCTAAAATAGAATAAAAGCCTCATCAGAGCGGTTTCTTCTTGTGGTAGATGGTAATTAACATACAGACCCACAAATGGACAATGTGCAGAGAGTGAGAGATTTGAAGTTCTCAGCCTTGAATGAGAGGTCTTTATCATACATCCCCTCTCAAGACATGACTTGTAAGGAGGGCAGCATGACTGTAAGAACCAGAGGTGGTAGACAATGTTAAGGAAACAGCATTTTCCAGACACAACTAGGCAGAGGCACATATGAACTCAAAGAGAATGTGACAGCATGCATAAGACCACACAAGCTTAAGCCAGACAAAATTGCAATGTGAAGAAGGAAAAGTAGGCACAAAGTCCCATGCCTATCCAAAGAGCTACTCATAAAGGACAGCTTCTGGGAGAGGGGCAAACCAGTTTTCTTCAAGGAAATAAATATACACAGAGTTTAACCATATGTTACGATAAGCCCCAAGTTCAAGAGCAGTTGGCCAACACAAATTGGACTCCATGTTTTATAGTGGCTTTTCTCTTTTTTCTTTTTCTTTTGTTATTGTTGTTGTTTAGGACAGAGAAAGAGCAAATGTCTTTGTGGTATGATTGAGCATCCTTTGGGGATATGACCAAGAACAGTATAGCTGGGTCTTGAGATAGATTGATTCCAAATTTTCTGAAAAACCACCACACTGACTTCCAAAGTGGCTGTACAAGTTTGCACTCCCACCATCAATGGAGTGTTTCCCTTGTTCCACATCCTCTCCAGCATGAGCTGTCACTTATGTGATTGATCTTAGCCTTTCTGACAGGTGTAAAATGAAATCTCAGAGTCATTTTGATTGCATTTCCCTGATGACTAAGGATGTTGGACATCTCTTAAAGTGTTTCTCAATCATTTGAGATTCTTGTATTGAGAAATCTGTTTAGATCCGTACCCCATATTTTAATTGGATTATTTGGTTTTGTGATATCTAGTTTTTTGAGTTCTTTATATATTTTGGAAATCAGCCACTTGTTAGATGTGGGGTTGGTGAAGATCTTTTCCCATTCTGTAGGCTGCCGTTTTGTCCCATTGACAGTGTCCTTTGCTTTTCAGTAGCTTTTCAGTTTCATGAGGTCCCATTTATTAATTTTTTTACTTAGTGCCTGCACCATCAGTGTTCTGTCCAAGAAGTTGTCTTCTGTGCCAGTTCCAGGCTATTTCCCACTTTCTCTTCTCTCAGGTTCAGTGTGTCTGTATTTATGTTGTGTTCTTTGATTCACTTGGACTTGAGTTTTGTGCAGGTTGATAGATATCACATCTATTTGCTTTCTTCTACATGCCAACACCCAGTTAGATCAGCCCCATATGTTGAAGATGCTTCCTTTTTTTTTTTTTCCAACAATCAGGAAGCCTCCATGGTACCGACCTAAGCACTCTGCATATATGTAACAGTTGTGTAGCTTGGTCCTCTTGGGTCACTTTGCCCAGCCTTAATACAGGGGGAGGTGCTTAGTCTTATTGCACCTTGATATGCCATGTTTTGTTGATACTCATGGGAGACCTGCTTTTTCCTAAACAGAAATGGAGGAGGAGTGGATTGAGGGTGGGAACAGAGGTGGGGGAGGGACTGGGGGGAAAAGAGGGAGGAGAGCTGTGGTGGTGGTATAAAATAAATAAATGAATAAATATATTTTAAAAGATAGAGAATATAAGGTATGGAGGAAGGAAGACCTGAGAGGAGTTAGGGGATTGGAAAGAATATAGTAAATATATATGGTATAAAATTTTCAAAGAATAAATAAAAAAAACCCAAAAATCTCTGTACATAATCTTGAAAGAGATCCAAATTATATCATTGATGCAACAAAGACATTGCTGTATTATACATGTACATTCATACCCTATTCATACTGGAGAAGTAACAGCAACTCTGGTGTCCATCAGAGAGTGGTTCGATAAATAAAATGTGATATAACATACTATAGATTAAAAAGAAATGAAATCCTGACACACACTACAATGTAGATGAACCTTAGGAACATTTTGCTAGATGAAACACATTGTCATAAAGAGATGAACACTGTATTATTGTACCTGTATGAAGTATTTCAATCAACAGAAACGGAGAGCAGAATGATGCTTCCCTGAGGCTGGGGGCTATATGATGGGTAGTTTCAGATCTGTATGATGAAAAATTCAGGGAATTGGTTGCTTAACAATACCAAACTGTACACTTTGAAAAGATGATAAATTTTGTCATCTATTTTTGCTGCAATAAAAAAATAAATTTCACGTAGTATAAAAAAGGGGAAAATATATGGGTTCAAATGTTGTAATTTTTTTTACAACAAATAGCACTAAATAACTAGACATCCACATGCAAAAATAATGAATCTAAACACAAGCTTTACACCCTTCACAAATATCAAGTTGAAATAAAATGGATCACAGACTTTATGCATAAAAGAAAGCTATAAAACTCCCGGAGGATAACAGAAGGGAAAGTGTGCAGGGACTTGGTTCTAACAGGGACTTTTCAGTGGTAACACCAAAGGCATGGTCCACAAGAGAACTGGCAAAGTGCACTTCTTAGAACTAAATCTTCTGCTCCATGGAAGACATTATCAAAAGACTACCGAGACATGCCACAGACGGAAAGAGTTTAGAAGGCCCACAACCCAGAAAGAGAAAAGAACCAGTACCCAAACTCTAGAAAGGACTCTTAACACTCAATAAATAAATAGATAGATAGATAGATAGATAGATACATACATACATACATACATACATACACACACATATACATACATACATACATACATACATACATACATACATACATACATTCATAAGTGCTCAAACAAGGTTAAAGAAATAGACCACAGACCTAAAATGACACCTGGAAAGAAAGATCTACATGTGGCAAAGGTACAATTGCCATTAGAGCAATTCTCCATAAAATGACAATTAGGTTCCAGCATCCATGAGCGTGGCCCCAACTCAGAGCATCAGTGTTACCTACTTCAAGGAACTGAGAGCTTCTGTTTATGCAAAAAAACTTGCTTGTCGGTGTTTTCAGTGGTTTTATTAATAATTTCCTAAAGTCAGAAATTATTAATCTCCAATAAAAATATTATTTTCAAACAAGAAAATTATCAGCCTAGAGGGATGATAAAGTCAGTAATAAATTGTGATATATTCAAGCAATCCTCTATTTTTCAGTAATAAACAAAATTACCTTTCAGGTCACGGAATAAATGCACAAAAACATAAATGCACATTACTAAGTAAGAGAGGCCAGTCTGAAAGAGACTGTGTCATGTGATTCCAGCTGGATTACTCTGGAAAAGGTAAAATATGGAGGTCAATGGTTGCCGGTGGGTTTTAGGGAGGGAAAGATAAATAAGGCAGATTGCAGACGATTGTGGAACAGTGAATACACTTTCTCATTTAGTGGTGGAGACTTGAACATATAAGTTTAGTAAGCACCACAGGATGTATAGAACAAACAGTAAACCCTAATGTAACCCATGAACTCCGGACGATTGTCAATGTAGGTATTTGTTGATTGTCACAAACATATCACTCTGATGGCAGATGCTGATGAAGAGGTTAGCTAGATATTAATGTGAAATTTGTGTTCTTTTGCTCAAGTTTTCTGTGAAACTAAGACTTCTCTAAAACATAAAAAGATAATAAATGTACAAATGTATTTTTAATTATTTGAATATGCAATATAGGATACACAAGAATATATCAATACTTTTCTATTTTTCCACTATGATGATGTATTGGTAGTTAATTGAAAACAAATAAAAACAATTAGTGTAGGGAACTTCAGAGTTGGCTCAAGATACCACAAGACCAAGTTTTCAGCACAAAGGAGATTTATTTGCCCCAAAAGGACAAAGAGCAGGGAATAAGAGACAAAGTCAGGAGATAGAGGATGAGGGAGAAGGGGAATGGAAGAAGGGAGAGGGGACAGGGATATCTGATTGAGAGGGATAAAGGACTTCCTCTGGATAGAGGGAAGACAGACATGGCATGTAGGGAAATGGCGATTTATAAAGGTAAAGGGGGAAACCCTGCATTAGGATGAGGCGCCTAATTTTAATTTGGCATGTTAATTAGGTGAGCCAAAGGGGGCTTTTGATTGCTGGATTTCAATGTTTTCATAGCTGGACCTTGGTAGTCAGCCTCAGGAGGAAGAAGTGGCCAAATAAGGGAGTAGACCTTGGTGGCTAGCCTTAGGAAAGTAACCTAACAGTTTTTAGCAAGGCAGAGGAAATGGGGGAGAAGGGCAAAGCCTGCCAGAGACATGTTTGCATGCTCAAGCTGTCTAGAGTCCCTTCAAGCAGGTCATGCTGAAGCTCATGCCCCTAGTAATCAATCATATGCTTTTAGGCTGTGTATCTGATGGGGGCTGGGAGGAGGAAGTTTCATACCTGCAAAAGTGTTTCATTTTACTAAGAATCCCTATTTAGTGGTTGTGGTGGGCATAATAATGCCCCCTCCCAAAGATGTTTTCATCCTAATATTTGGAACTTGCAAATATATTCTTTTAGGCAGCAAAGGGTAAGGAAGGTAGCGGATAGAATTAAGATAGCTAGCCAATTGACAATAATGTCAGCGGATCATTCTGGATTAGCTACTGGGTCAAAGGAAAGCACAGAGGCTCTTGTGAGGATGGCAGAAGAAGAGGTGAGAGAGATGTGATGAACAAAGGGCTGGACCAGCCTTGCTGGCTTTGAAGATGTAGGAAGGCTGCCATGTCCTAGGAGTGTGGGCTCCAGATGCCAGAAAAGGTGAGGTGGCCACTTATGCTCTGGGGTGGACCCAACACAGAGCTATCAGCATTTTCTTTTCAGCCCATAAGATCCCAGCAAGATTTGTGATCTATAGAACCATAAGGTAACCAACTTGTACTCTAGTCTGCTACAATTTAGTTAATTTGTTACAACACAAATAGGTTCTGGGGATATCAAATAAATACAATGGGGATGCCATCATAGTGAAGCGAGTAGAGGTGACTGGGACCAACATGAACTCTCTCCGGTCCTCTAGAAACCTGTGCTTATCCAGCTCACAAGTTAAATTTGGATGGGGAGGAGGCACATTCCCCCATCTGTACCCCCCCTTCCCTCCTTCCTTTCCCTTTCCTTTCTGAATGGACCCATTGTCCTGTGTTGAAACATTTGCTTTCTGCTGTTATTTTCCCAGCAGGATTTGTCAGTAGTTTTTCTTTCAGACTGTCAACTTGCTGATAAATATTTACAACCCTGTCCCACCTCCATGACTCATGGTGGTCTTCTATTATTCTTACAGTCAGAACGTTGAGAAGGGTGAATGGGTACCACTGCCCCAATCTGAGAGCCAGCCCCACAAAGGCAGCCGTGCTGGGGAAGTGGGGCCTGACTGTGTCCTTAGCTGGGACTGCCCTCTCTGCACACTACTCCTCACTGTGGCTCTTGCTTTGTTTTTTCTTACCTTTCTCTTCTTTGTTTCTTTTTGTTTTCTATCAGAAGCCCATTTTGGCTATGAACTCTTACCACACCAAAGTGCTGTGGGATAATGATTTTGTACACTGCTTGAATAAAACGCTGATTGGCCAGTAGGAAGAATAGGCAGGATAAGCAGACAAGGAGATTTCTGGGAAGAGGAAGGCTGAGTCAGGAGACACTAGTCTGCCATCCAGGGAGCAGCATGTAATGGCACACAGGTAAAGCCATGGAAAATGTGGTGACATATAGATTAACAGAAATGGGCTAAGTTTAAGTGTAAGAGCTAGTCAGTAATAAGCCTGAGCTAACGGCCAAGCAGTTTTAATTAATATAAGCCTCTGTGTGTTTACTTGGGTCTGAGCAGCTGTGGACTGGGCGGGACACAGGAAAACTTCCAGCTACTCCAAAGTCTTTCTGTGCTTCGTTGGGCAGCTGCTTATGTGTCACTTGTCATCTGTAATTGTAAGCCTTTGAAACTGGCTTTAGTTGCTAGCCCCCGATTCACAACCTCAAGCACTCTGCGTACACATGGTCCACTTTCATCCTAAAGGCTAGACACAATGTGTTTTCTCCTCTGGAGACCTAATTGTGCCCTTTTCTCCAAACCTAACATGCTTTTCCTGACTGCAGGCTAGACACAGGTGATTTATTGAACCACATCTGTAATATGTCTTTGATTCTTTTATGCTCTCTGAGAACCTTCTGTATCCTTAAATGAAAAGCACTTGGCAGGTAGTTAACCTTATCTTCCTCTGCCACAGTTCTATTTCATGCTAGTATCAGTGAATCCAACTCCTAAACTGTCTGCTACTTGTACTGAAACCATATATATGTGACAACCTAGCCTTAACAAATCATAGAATCACTGATCTTAGTGTTGAAAAGGGCCTGAAAGTAACTTCATGATATACACTGACTTGAGAATTTCATGGTACAGCCTTATATGAATCAGGATATAAAACTATACATACGTGTGTGTGTGTGTGTGTGTGTGTGTGTGTGTGTGTGGTGTGTGAAGATATTTAAAATATGGCTGTGTGTGTTGTGTCCTCCAGGGGCACATATAGGCACATTAATAGGGTTGTTTCTGAGTGGGAACCTCTTGCTGTTTTGGGGTCTTCCTTTTTATTTTTATTTTTTTTTAAAAAAAAAACCCTCTACAAATTCTAATACTAACTTATGGAAAATAATGAGAAATTGCGTTTTCATTTTCAAAGCGAAGAATCTTCAGTTGGGACTTCTGTAGTGGCATCCTCACTTCTCAGTGAGAACACAGAATGAAACGCCTTCAGATCTGAAGCTACTCTGAGTTTCCCTTCAATTTGTTTCTTTCAGAAAGCTCAGTGAAGGGAATATGCTAATCAAGGAGAAGGCACTGGATGCAGAAAGCAGAAAAACACAAAGCAAACAGTATCTGAAGCAATTCTAGGAATGGAAGTCATAAAGCAATCTTAAAGAACAGTTACCCCAAAGTGGAACTGAAGCTGAGACGGAGAGACAACTCGCTTTTCCCCTGGAAGAAATAATTAGGAAGAAAGAAGTCTTGCTATGTCCCCAAACGTCAGTGTCTACGGTGTGTCTACGCATACCTTCTTCTCTCCAGCCCCTAGTTATTAAGGGCCTCTATTGTGCCCCTGCAATGATAATTGCAGGAGATAAAATAGTGGACCAAAAATATCCCTCCTTTTTATAGAACATAAGAAAATAAAAGCTATTATCTCCTTTGATTTTTCTCAGCAGCACTGTTTTATAAACTAGGTATCCTTCCCACAGTGTTGAAAAGAGGGTGTCCTCTTCACAGGATTCACCCAACTTGCCCAAGGGTTGCCAATTAGTAGGTGCCAAGACTGGGATCCAAGAATGGAGTTAAAACTCATGTTTTTTTTTTTTTGCTTCTCTTCAAAGTCTTTTTTTCTCTGCAGAGAATTCTTTGCTAAGACTTCTGCTTTCGTGGTGTTGTTTACTTAACAAAAATGGCGAGTAAAATAACTTTGGGGTTCTCTTGGCTGGGCGTCTTGTGGGTGATGCCTCTGGATAAGACTTCACCTGATGGCCTGTCACAATTCACTCTCGCACATTTACAGACAGTCAGCCAGAGAGACAAAAGCTCCCAGCCTGAATTGCTGCTGCACAGCCCAAAATGTCTGCTCCGCATAAGTGCAAATTGGGAATAAATTTGTAAAGCATTGTCAGTGATGTAGCTCAAAGACTTTATGTGCTAAAGTGTCTTTAAAGTTGTTTTTCATTACAGTGTGCCCTTTTTCTACTGAGGGGATTTATTTTCTTCAAGTGTGCTCAGTGAGGACAAAATGGAGCTTGGGAGGAAGATACGGTTCTGATACTGGGCTGCCAGATGTGGAATGCATCCCTTTCTTCATAGCTGGGCATCCTTGTCTTTCTTCCTCCAAATCCTCCCCAGAGGATCGTAGTTCTCAGGGATGCCCCTCCCAAGTGCCTCCAGTCAAGGGACATTTACTGAATATGGAGCAGTGTCTGCCCTATCTTCCAACTCTCTGATGTTACGTTTGATGTTACCCCTTACACTTATAGCTCTTATATTTAGTTCTTTGATGTAGTGTGTGTGTGTGTGTGTGTGTGTGTGTGTGTGT
Source organism: Peromyscus melanophrys (assembly GCA_902168415.1). NCBI lineage: Eukaryota > Metazoa > Chordata > Mammalia > Rodentia > Cricetidae > Peromyscus > Peromyscus melanophrys. The sequence goes on from CABHPR010156060.1 coordinate 23,940, forward strand.
GTGTGTGTGTGTGTATGGCATGAGGTTAAAGTCTAAAGTCTTTTCTTTTTTATGATGCTATCTGACAGTTGATAATTATTTGTTAAGAATAGCTTGGACCATGCATTAAAGGGTTTCTTCCAGAATTCTCAGTTCTATTTCCTAAGCTCAGTTTCTGTCCTTACACTATTATCACATTATTTTGATTTATTTTGCATCAGTTTTAAATTGGTTGACACAAGTTCTCCAAGTTTACTAATTGTTTTAAAATTGTCTTGAATATTCAGTTCAAGGTTCCTTATACTTCTACCTAAATTTTAGAGTCAAGCTTTCAATTAAGAAAAACAAAACATAGTGAGGATTTGGCTATTAAATTTTAGCCACACACACAAAGTGTCTCCATGTATTTAAACTTTTTTTTTATTAACTCAGTAACTTATTACAGTATTCAATATACAGCTCTTAAACCACTTTTGTTAACAATATAAATATTTCATTGCTTTTGACACTTTAAACAATAAATCATTTTAAGTTTTCATGTTGAATTTTTACTACCTTTGTAAAGAATTACAAATGATTTTGTGTCGAGATCATACAAAGCAAGAGCTCACTAAATTCACTGATAATGTCTGGTAGTTTGGAGGATTTGTTTGCTTATTGATATTCCTTGGGATTTTTTATCCACAAGCTCACATTATCTAGTCATAAACACTTTTATTTCTTCCTCTTTGTTCTGTAAAGTCCTAGTTTTTTTTTTATTTTATTTTTTTTTATAAATCTCCTTCTACTTGCTAAAACACCCAGTAAAATATTGAACAGAAGTGGTTGCGTGTTTTCAATCTTCGAAGGATATTAAGTGCAATGTTGGTTGATGTTTTCTGCTGTCCAGGTCATACTCTCTTCCAAGCTAATGCAGTCCCTTCCAGAGAGCAGAGCTGCTGACCATCTTGGAGCTACTGATCCCCAGCATCTCCTTAGTTACTGACAGCAGAGGGGCGCAGGTTTCCACTTTCTATTCCAGAACAAGTCAGCATGCTTCAGTGATGATGCTCATCCCTCATAACTAGCCTCACCTTGGCAAAAGAACTACCCGAGCCTAGGTGGGGGAAGGGAGGAGGAACATGAGCTACCATAGGCAATAAGGGCTGTGACTGTCTCTGTTGTTAAATACAGTTCCAGCAGCTTTTTTTTTATGAATAAACACTCCTCAATTTGTTGTTTGTTTTTAGCTCATTCCCAGAGTTCCAGAAGAGTTGTCTGTGATCATTTTATCCAGTCTTATTGTTTTGTTTTTTTGGGGTGGGGGAGGAGAAGGGGTGTTCTAAGCTAGCCCTGGATGGAATTTTGAGTTGCTGAAATTATAGATGGTTTTCTATGCATTTTTAGGATTTTTCTCTGAGTATTCTGAGTTGGTAGGAATGGCTGGTAGTGAAAACCATTTCTTTGTAATTATCTGAAGGCTTTAAAAGTTTGGTTACTCCTTGTAACCCATTCACTTATCATAATATTCACTACGCTAAATTATGAATTACCTATTTCATTTTCCTTAAACCCCCTTACAGTATTAACTTTATTATGGCAGGGAATGTTTCTTTCGTTGTTCATTGATTCTATCACGAGGGCCTAGCAAAAGTCTGCTATATTTGGAGGTGCCTAGACTCCATTACAAATATTTTCTAAACACATTTTTGCCATTCTGTTCCTTGGTCCATGTGAGTCTGTGTTGAGAGAATAAGAAAGGGCATAGGAAACAGAGGGGACACAGTGACTAGCACTCTGCTTCTCTGTGATTGGTCACCAGGGCTCTTTTCAGTGAAGGAAGCACAGCTGTATTCACCAAAAGTGTGAATGCTTACTCACTAGTATTAGTACTTATTTATTTTAGAGAACTCTAAAGTTGTGTTTGAGAAAGCTTTACCATATAGTTACAGTTTCAGGTATTATAGTTTTAAGGTAATAGGTCTACAATTTGTTCTTGCCCCTGTAAGCAGCTGGTTGAATACCCTCCTCTCTGGTGTCCATTCTTCTATGGCAATATAATAGTTGGATTCTTTTATTGGTTTTTCAGACCTGGCTTAGCAGGAGAGTAACCTATGATCTTGTCCTGTGGTTTTGGAACCCCTGGGGCCAGGATGTGGCTGCCCGCATTTCTGAAAGCTTGAGTAGTGAGGTTTTTGTAGTCAGGGGGCCCAGCGAGTGAGAGGCATTGGAGAGTCACAAGGCTAGATCATCTCAAAAGCTCTTTCAGCACTGAGATTATTCCCTTCCATTCTTCTTCCAACAGAGAAATGCTTTTTTGGTTAATGACCCAAACGTCACCCCAAACTTCCATGTGGAGCCTGAGTCTTTGAAGATGCAGCTTATTCAGGCAAAAGAAAAGATTATTTCTGGCCTCTGTTTGTGGAGTCACAGAAAGTTTAGCTTATACCTACTCCTCAGGGTGAAGTACAGAATGAGAGATGGGAGGCTGAAAAGAAACATACATCTTTGTCTTGGCTCACTGGTAATTGATACAGGTATAGTACTATTAATTATCTAAGACATGGCATGGCCATGTATTTTGATCCTTGTATCATTTCTGGACCTGCAAGTAAATATCTGCTATTGTCTCTGTCTTTCCCCAAGCCTTAGAAAAGCAGCCCTTCCCAGCATGAGCTTACTTTAAAAGGAACTGAAGGAGATCTTCATGTACAGAGGGTACAATGGGTTCTGCAAAGCAGATTCTGCCTAATGATTTCCACAGACTCTTTTCCTGGGAATAGAATAAAATAAACTCTGAGATAACCATGACAGGGAGCTTCCCAGACCACATAAACATTCCCGTTCAAATGCAGGCATTTGATTTCCCTTTGTGAGAAATAAGGACTCACCCAGGTCTCTCAGGGGGAAGCTGAGATCAATGTGATGGGCTGGATGCTACTGACTTCTGTGCTGCTGGAAGAAATTGCTTCCTCTGGATGCCAAAGGCCAAGCTTTGCTTAGGCAGGCTTCTACTGGGCAAGTTAGTGAATAGCCTCAGCGTGACTCCCCCCCCCCCCCCCCCCCAGCCACCGGAGGAATGCTCTAGTCTCCAAGTACAACTGCAAGCCATGATTCCCTATTCCCGTCTCCTCTGTGAACTTGGTGCTGTCACATGGCAGGTAGTATTCGTATCTTCAAAGTAAGAAAACGTAATTTCAACGTACAATTTCTTAACCCAGGAATTCCTGCTTGTCTTCTTGGAATGATTATTCATATTGTTTGTCAGAAATATCTGATAGTGGGAGACATTTTGATTAAATTATATGTACCACAGCAGAGATATAATGTGTCCATTAATGTGATGTATGTGATAAGTGAAAAACACATAAATATGTATGCCTTTAATAAAATAGGATTCAAGATAATGTGGAAAATATCACCAATGTTATCATTAATGCATAACAATAGGCTTAGCAAAGTTATTATAAGGAAACATACTAAATAACAAATGCATCAGCAGCGAAATAACTATGGTTCACAACATCTAGTTAAATATTTCAAAACAGCTAATAGAGATTTTGAATGTTTCCAAACCAAAGAAATGATAAGTACTTGAGGTAACAGATAGCCAGTTACCACGACCTGATCACTATACAGTAATACGTGTATTGAAATTTCACACTATAGTCCATACATATGTACAATGAGTGTATGCCAATTAAAAAGAAAAAAACACATTAAATAATAAGTGCCCTACAATGGTGGGATTGATGTATACTTGTGTGTGTGTGTGTGTGTGTGTGTGTGTGTGTGTGTGTGCTTCCTGAAAATTGTTTAAAAAGCTTAAGAAGAAGGTTAGTTACAAATGAATGCTAGGTGAGCGCAGATCACCTGACCTGAGTGGCCACTTCTACCCCCACCCCATCCTTTCTCCCCACTTTACCCACCCATCCTACCCCCCCAACTTCTACCCTGATTCCCCATCCTTTCCCTGAACATTCCTTCATTACTAACAAAGGAAGGGGAGATGTGGTTATACAGGAAAGATCTAGAGGTCTGAGTTGAATGTAGCTTTAATGTTAGTCTTGCTGTTCCAAGGTGACTAATTGATTTTACGAGTGATGCACCACTCAGCACACGTAAAATGTTCTGCTGAGTGTGAGGTAATCTGCCATACAGACAGTATTGACAAAATATCCCAGCGAGAGGGAACTCTGGCATATGACTGCTGCACTAGTCCACTCAGTCCCACCGTCCAATGGTCTAGTCTCCGCCTTTGTTACTTATGTCCAAATCTTCAATAGAATCCAAAACCGACTTGAATACCCCAGCACTACCACTTCTCTGCTTCAGAACTTTTCAGTAATTATGCTTCCCATTTTCTATAGCAGCCATTAAGTTTCAGCCAAATGAAATGCTAGCAGCATGTTTTTTCTTCTACTTTCTTCCACTCTTCCTTCCTTGATGTATGTGTATTCTTCTTGATAAGCTTTGACTCATCTTACTTTGTTTAGATTATGTTACTATGGTTACACAAAGCACTATAGCATAACTTGCTTTCTCATCTTTACATGATTTCATATATACCTCTAATACACAAACAATCATGTTCTATATAATCAGGATTTACTCTTTACCCAGACACTCAGTTCCTCCTGAAAGAGGATACTGACTTACTAACCTTCATACAGACAACACCATGATAAAGTTGTTTCAGTATACAATAAATAATTGCAAGTATGTGTTGAATGATCATTGATTGATTCATATTATTCATTTATCAGTTATTATGTGAGTGAGTTGTCAAATATTATTTCATGTAATAGTGGAATAATACTCTAAAACTATGCACCATCTTAAAAGAAATAAGAACACTTGTGAAAACTATTTACTATCAAAATTAGCATTTAGGATGCTGTACACACTCATGCTAGGAAAGCACTCTTCCCTGAGCTGCACCCTTAGTCCTAACTGATGGTTGATTTTCATTATCAACCCCACAGGTTTAGAGTCACCCATGGGAATACACAGCTAGGTCTATCTAGGAAGGCATTTTAGAAAGTGTTAAGTGAGGAAGGATGACAGACCCTGAATGTGGACAGCACTATTCTCTGGGCTGAAGTTCTGGATTGAATAAGGAGGCAGCGAGCTCAGGAGTAGCATTCATCTCTCTGCTTCCTGCCTGCAAATGCAGTGTGACTAGCTTCTGCCTACTCTGGCTGGTTTCCATAGCTAGAGCTCTACTTCCCTCCCTTTCCCTCTCATCCCTTCCTCTCCCCTCCCCTCCAGCCCCTTCTCCTCCCCTCCTTTCCATTCCACTCTATTGTTTGTCTATTTCATCAATTTTTTGATCTATTCTGTTCCACCTTATTTCATTTAAAAAAGTGCTAACCAACCCAATAAATAGATTTCATTATCCTCTGATGTGGAACTTGATGGTAAATTACTACAAACTAATATGTAAGCTCTGTAGATAAATGATCTTTGTTACAAAAGCTCAGTTCTGACTTGAAGAGTCAAAGTATTCACAGACAACTTGTAAATGGAGGCCTGTGGTCATTATGTTCCAATAAACATTATTTACAAATACACAGGGTGTTATATTTTGCTGACTTTTACCCTAATGGAGATGTAAAATAAAACAGGGTGCAAATAAACAATTGGCAGTAAGGCATCCAAAGTTTCAGTCGCATTGGATATTATTAACTTGAAATCTGTCTATCCTGTACTTTAAGACCCTATGTTAAAGATTCATTTTTTGTCTTTTTTATTGCCATAATCTTCCTAATTCGATAGCGTTAGACACACAGTAAATGTTCAGTATGTCACTGCTGAATTGATAAATAAACTATGAATCACATGCCTTTGGCCCGGCATTGTTCCGGAAACTGGACATAGAATTATTCTATGAACAAGTCATAACTGTAATGGTTGGGTTTCTATTGTTGGCTTATTTGTTTGTTGATTTATTCCCAGTGCTCATATAATATGTCTCACACATAATAGGTGCCAGTGAGCATTTGGTGCACACAGGTGTGCTGGACTAGATGAATGAATGAAGGCTGGTGCAATGCTTGCCCTTGTGGAGCTCAGTCTAGGTGAGATATACAGAGGTTCAGGGGCAGCGACTGAAGACCAGTGACCAAGTAGAATACGCTGCTTTGCATGCCTACAATAGACATGTAGCTTCTATTAGGTAAAGGAAAGCATTGAGGAGGAATTCCAAAAGGCAGGTTTCAGAGCTTGGAATGATAGTGTGAGAATCAACTTACCTGCTGAACAGGTCGGGGCATAAAAGGGAGAGGGAAGGAAGGTTTCAAGCAGAAAAGACAGCATATGAACGATGAGCAAGAAGAAAAGGTTGGAGTACAAGATGTTAAGGGAGGGTTGAGGAAGCAGGGGTTAGCTCCTCAAGGGTCAGGTAATCACATTGCCTTCATCCCTCATCCTCCCATTTAAAGAGTAACTGCTAAGAGATAATACAAGCAGACCTCTGAGCATTAGAAGGATTATATTCACTAGTAGGAAGCTTATGGAAAAAAATAGAAGACCAAGGTCCAATGTGATAGTTATTTTCTAGTAGCTAAAGAAAGTCAGTAATCTTCGCAGAAAGGGCCTGGGTGTGAGCTCCCTGCCTTCAGAATTGGATCGCTAGTGATCAAGCATACATTTAGATGTTGAAACATCTTGAATTAGGTTTAAGACTTTTGCATCTTTTAAAGGACAAAGTAAGTTTTACAAAACTTAGAATGAGGGGCAAAAATCCCCTTCTTTGAGAACTATTTGAAATTTTGGCATTTTCCGTGAGGTGCCCATGAACTTACTTGATTTGGGTACTCCACAATTGCTTCTTGGACACTGTCCTTGTCTAAGCCCATGCTAGGTGCTGGACTTCTGGTGGACAGAGCAGGCATGCATAGGCCTTCATGGAGGCTGCATCTGAAAAGAGGAGAGGGAGCAAACGAACGCTCAAGGAAACTGACAACTGTAAACACTGATAATTCTGACAAAGGAATCTAATAAGGTGCTTTACAAATGAATGACAGGGACGGATTTCAGATGGAGCAGTTTCTCTGAAGACAGATCTTACTTCCAATAAGTCCTCCATGGGGAGAAAATTCTCAAAGTCCATAGGAAGAGAATCTGTGAGAGATAAGACTACCTGATTAGAGCTGAGACTAGGTCCTCAGGAAGGAGACAGCCATGCACTGAGAGGTCAGTGTGGCTGCAGTGTGAGGAGGGCCTGGGGACACGGGATAAGTCCCTAAACAGAGATCCAAACATGTACAGTCTTGAGGGTCACATTAAGAATTTTGTATTTTTATTCTTCTCCAGAGTATAGTCCAATAAATAAATGGGACTAGAAAAGATCATATTGAGTGAGGTAATCTAGACTCAGAAAGGCAAATGTAACACATCCTCTCTTGTCTGAGGCTCCTAGTTCCAAATCTTCAGATATAAGCATAGTCCTCACTACTCATCAAAGAAACTTTTCTTTGCAACAGACAGGGGACATTATAGAAAGCCACAACCAATCAAAAGCCATAGTTGTGGAGCCCAGGCCCAAAAGACACATTTAAAATACAACTCCCAAACCTAAGGCTCAGGATCATTGGAGAAGATGAGTGGAAATACTGTCAGAGCTAGAGGATTGGATAGTGTGCTGTGAGACTGTGTTTCTCAGGATTATCAGAAACTACACCCATTTATTCTCACCAACTTGACTGCCTAAATACAAGCTGATCAAGGAGAATAATAATAGACACGATAACATAGTCAGAGGAAAGTCCAAATAACTACAGACAAGTGAGGAATGTGAGAACGGGAGAAATAGTCTTCCCCAGAGAAAAGCACACCAAAAGGTTATCCAGTAACAAATGGTCATCCCTGGAAATATCAATACAAGTAAGATTACACAGTATGAGCAGGTTATATTTATTTATAGAGAAGTATATACATAAATATATATGCACACCCAGCAATTTTAAAAAAGGAGGCCAAAACTTTGAAAGAGAGAAAGGGGACACATGAAAGAGTTTGGAGAGAGGAAGGGAATTATAATGATATTATAATTGCAAAAACTATAAATTTTATTTAAAAAATGAGAGGACCTTAGGATGCAGATTTTGCATGAGACAGAAGATGTCAAGGCTGATTCTTGGTTTTCCAATGTGACTGGGACTTAAGCACCCATATGCTGAGATGGGAAAAATTAAAAAAAAAAAAAGGTTTGTGGAGAAGATAAATCACGCTTGCAAAGTCCACTGTTGGTAAACACTGGTTTGTTCTATTCTGAAGAAACTCATCAGCTCTTTAAACAGGAAAAGTAAGATCCGTTGTATCTAGTGAACCTTACCGGGGAGATTAAGGGTCATCACTGAATGTACTGAAATCTCACAACCCTCCTAATACATGACTGATTACCCTTCTTGAGTGCATTTTATTTATTTATTCATTTTTTACCACAATGAAGTGTAATAAAGAACTGCGTGAGTAAGTAGCATTCGAGTTAGGTCTGAAAGTTTGGGGATATCGAAGTGGATATGGAAGTTCATCCTAGATTACGGAGCTACCTTGTGTAGGAGAAACGACTTCCAAAGAGCTTGTACTCAGCATTTATGTCATAGCCAATCAGACTGAGTGAGAGATGCTTTAGCCCTCGTAGGGCAACTGCAGAGTGTTGTAAGATTTCCAACCACGTCTGTTTGCACATTTATGATTGTGAGTGCAGACTGGCAACAGCCGCTGACTCAGGGTAAAGGATTGGGATAGGTCTGCTGAGAATTTAGTACTCCATATAATCTTTCATTTGTTCGAAAACACACACACACACACAAACACAAAATCCTCACAATGTGTTGATTAAAACACATTTTTTTGAGACAGTGTTTCTCTGTGTTGCCCTGGCTGCCCTGGAGCTCACTCCACAGATCAGGCTGTGATTAAAGGCATGCACCACCAGCACCTGGCTTAAAACACATTCTTAGGTGGGTTTGGGCAATCACAATGTGATTTGCATCTCAGCGATTCATGTATATAATACTGGTAAGTACGTCACTATATTTCTTCTCCAACCAATAGAGATTAATACATTGAAGTTTATTCTTAAGAGAGAAAATGCTGACCTCAAGGATAAGGATATGAAAACTTCTGGTTTGGTGAATAAAGATCACAAGTCTTGTTAGCATGAAGGCATCCATGGATTAGGAATTTCAAGAAATATTTTGATTTTGAATATTATTCCAAATAAACTTGAGCTTTCAAAAGAATGTTGCCCAGTAAGTTTTTAAATTGTGTATTGCTCGTTGTTAACATTGTGTCTGATCCCTCAATAGCCTCCAAGAAACATTTTTGAATGAATGGAGATGCCTCCAGAGACTTTCATTAACATTCTGCCCAAGGGTATTTTTAGCCAAGTGTCAAACACAAGATGACAAGTTTCTCAGTTGAAACTGTTTCAAAATCAGAAGGTGGTTTTTTGTTTGTTTGTTTTGTTTTGTTTTTAGAATCTGGTGTGAATCTCATTATTTTACTTTAAAGCTATTCTTGAAAAATGGGTTTATTTGGGTTGTAATAACCTTACAACATGAAAAGTACCCAACAATCTCCTCCACTTATAATGTTAGGCATGTTATGTTTGTAATTTCTGAGATACAATTTTCAGTGCATGAGAAAAGTTGAATGCAAAAGGGTGTATTGTTTTGGTATGGACCTCAGAAGCAAAGCAAAGGAAACACAGGCAAAAGGTCAAGCTTACATGTAGGAAAATATGATTTGATACAAATACCTCTTCAGAAAAGGCACAGATTGGTATCTAGTTTTGGTGTGGGAGCCCACAGAGGTTTCCTAGTGAGATCTGAGCTTGCTTCACCCAGCAGGGCTGCATAAGGGGATGGATTGATCACATTCATGGTTACCAGGTGTTTGGAAGGGACTGCACTTGGATGTGCAGTGTGCTTTGATCTACCCAGGGGAGGACTTTTGCCCTGCCCCTTGGCATTCCCATAACAAACCCTTTTGAAGAGACAGAAGGGGCCAGTGGATTTTGATCCAGGTCCTCCCAGAGCTGTCCTGTGTTTCTGTCTGTCTCATCTCCACTATCTTTCTATCTACTAATTCCTTATGCCTCTCTCTTCCCCATAGGAACCCTGGAAAAGGTGGGGGCTGGTCCCCCATATTTTGGAGACACTTCCCTCATCTCTATTCTTATCTGGAATAGAATTTGACAGATTGGATTCCACAGTAGCTACTTTCCACAAAGGTAAATTGGAGGACTATTACTCAGGGTTACCTGACACATGGTGTAACTCTTCCATCTCACCCTGAATCATTGCTTTCTCCTCTTACTCTTCGGCTGCCTTCTCCATACTCATCATTGCTTTCAAAAATTCTCATCGTCTTAATCATCAACTCTTTAGTGCATCATCTTCCCTTCCTTTTTTTTTTTTTATTAAATGGCTTATAATGGAAAACACCCATTAAATAATTGCAATCCATGTGTTTTGCTTTTGCTGAAAAATATTTATTTATAACTGTATCTGACCTAGGTTATTTCTACATTCTAAAGCCATGGTTCAGTGCTCTGTACTAGGATCCCAATTCATAGTGACAGAGGTTTCCTAGATGTGAGCTTTGCTTGAAAGTCAGATCCTCAGTGTTTGGCCATTTAATCATAGCAATGCCAGTGGGTGGCCTGAATCTGTTCCTCTGGCTCTGCTGTAGATGCTGACCCTGTTTCTCAGCTATCTGTATGTTCTCTGGTCTCTTGATTCCAAACCTTCTTTTTCTTACACTAAAGGATTGTTTGTAAACTCCAAGCACTGTTCCGTCCGTATGACCTTGGATGTACTAGAATTTTAAATCCAGGATTTCCCCCTACTTTATTTTCAAAATTATAAATAGCATTGACAATAGTATAATGCAGTGGAGGGGGAGCATCGCTCTTAAATCAAGGACATGGAATTTGAATGATTTCTCTTTAGTCTTCATTTAAAAAAAAAAGCATTGCAAGACTACTTGAGTTCTCAGCTGCCAAATGGAGGCAATGATAAATATTGAATTTATTTGGGGGGAGGGACTAACTTAGATTTTGTTTCATTTTTTTTCATGCCCAAACAGGTGTCTGTCCTTTACCCCAAGCATTAGTCTAACCAAGAGGTATATTAATTGGAATGGTCATATTCCTGTGGAACAACTGGCATTTTATGTGGTACGTGTGGAGTTGCTTAATATTTGTTGATGTACAATGGACTTTGTGGTCTTCTCCACTGTCTCCCTTCCAGCTCCCTGTCACTCCATGCTTTGGGGTCAGGAGCCCTGTAGTCCAGTTAGATGTGTTTCTCATCTTCCATCTATTCTCTGTGCTATTTAGTGTGCCTTCTCTTTGTCTTGGTAAGTGGTAGCTGTTGGGAAGGCAAAGCTATTCGCCCTTACTTTTACTTGGTTGGTAGGTTGTGTGTCTCTATTTTGTTTTCAAACTAGTTTTAATATCATATCTTGTATTTGGTTACTGGGCACTAGATAACTTTAATCAGCTAATCTGTTGGTGTGATCAATACCTAAGAAAAACAGCTCAAAGGGAGAGAGGACTTATTTGGGCTAAAAGTTTCAGAGGTTTAAGAGGATGGGCAGTCAACTCTTGCTTTTGAGCCTTAAAGAAGCAGAATTCCATGGTGGAAAGGTGTGGCAGAGCGAAGCTGCTTCCCTCATGGAGGCCACAAACCAAAAATGTAGACAGGAAGGGGTCACGTATACAGAATACCATCCAGGTACCCAATTCCTTCAGCCTGGTTTCTATTATCAGGCTATAAAGGATATAAAGTTATGAATCCATCAGTGAATTAATGAATTTATCAGTTAACTTACCTGTGAGTGATTAGATCCATTAACATGGGACCAAGACCTCAATACAGAAGACTTTTGCTTATTCCTGTTTAAACCACAACAAACACCAAAATAATAGTGTGATGTTTTCCTTTCAACTATTTTTGCTTTTTGAATGTATTGCTTCCTTGTAGAACTTCAACTTACTTCAACAGGTCTTAGAAAAAGCTCTACAACCAATAGAGAGAGAGAGAGAGAGAGAGAGAGAGAGAGAGAGA